>JAJDMX020000389.1:0-34887 GCA_022345685.2 Nothomitra cinnamomea | reverse complement strand
CAGGCTGTCGGGCAGGACAAATTTTATGAGGTTAAGTATAGAACCTTCTAGAAACCGGCCCACTACCCGAAACGGCCCACAACCATTGGCCCTACTGTACTTTCAGAAATGCCCAATTCAGTTTCCCTTATATAAGTGAAGTAGTAGTGTAAACATATATATTGCCCAATAATACAAAATTCTAAACTACAATAGCTTGACCATTATATAATTACCAATATCACTCTCCTCATTCAAAACTTTATCCTCATCTTCATCAGACTTGACTGTAATAGATATGCACTTTTTAATGCCTTTAGCAGTTGAATTTGCTAGCATTTCAGCCTTGGCCACCATAATCTTGCTTCAAATATCTTCAGTGCTTACAAGTATAATATCTTTCAGTATGACTCTTTTTTCCTTTGTTATGGCTTTGCACTTTTTAAGAACAGAATTCCTATCAATTTTCTCCCCTCATAGGATGGTGTTTTCTGTTTTGAGGCACTTAGAAGTTCTAGTAAGATGAGATATATATCCTCTCACTGGTTCTGTCAATGGCTTTAAACTATTAACTGTAATAAGCAATATCACATTAGATGCTTACAGGGTTGTTCTATCTGGTGGAGAGCTATTTAAAAGTGAAATATCCATAAATTCATCTATTGTAGCTACTTGTAATTGAAGTGTAAATAGAATTTTGAGGGCAAGAATATGACTAAGAGCTTTTTGTAGATTAAATGAATGTAGACTTGCACTAAACTAGGCAGTTAAAATATTGAATAGACATATAGTTCTAGTTTAAACTATTTAGTAAATCTCAACTCATTTGGTCTTCTGAATACGTCGAATTCCAGTCCAGGTAAACTTATTAGCTTCAGCTGAAAATACTTGCTTTAGCAAACTAAATACTGCAACATCTAAAGATTGAGTTTAATGTAATGAGTAAGAAGGCATTACTAGAAGAATAATGTTCTTCTCTATGTAATATCTAATGAAATTACCAGAGATATGACTATTGTGACTATTACAAACTAAAATTTGAGGCTGTCTATTTGTCTTTTCTCTTGTCAATGGCTTAAATATATAGTATAGCCATTCCAATCTATAAATATTGCTAGTTTAGCCTTTACCGCTAGCTCCAAAGTACCAGTTGCTAGGTATATTCTTTATTATCCAACAATACTGATATTAGGCATAAGAGATATTTATCTTTTTTGAGAACCCATCTGAAGATAGAAGTTAAAAATTACCAGCAAATTTTATGTAGTTCATTACATATTTGTCTCATTACCTTCAGTATTGTTTTGGTAAATTGCCTCACTAAATATTAGTGACTTTTGTATGGACTTTAGCTTCAAAGTGCCTAGCAATTCTACTTTGGTAAAGTTTCACTTCCTCAAAGACACCACTATACCTTAGTAAAAATAATAATAATAATCCAGTGCATTACTCAGGTATTTTGAAGAAAAGAATGGTCCCAATTCTGTTGTAAGCTAATTGTATTACATTTTAGTCAATAAAAATCAATATAGAGTGCATTGCAGTTATACTTTTTGTTGAGGTTGTCACTTAACTGAAGATCTGTCATTCTAGTATTTTGCCCTGTCAAAATAGCGAGACCCTATTATAAATGTTCTGAATCTTGACTTTTTGTGAAAGTAACACATTCTTGTACATGTCAAACCAGTGGTTCAAAATATCTAAAGTAAGATCAATCTAACATGTAAGGTCTATTTGAACACTTCTAACATTCTTTAATGTAGGATGTTGTCTAACAAAACGTTAGACCCATTGTGTTCCGATCGGTGGATAGCATACTAAGGACATAGTAGAATTATTGACTTTTGCAACGCGTTATTGCATTATGACTTCAGCCATTTCTTTCAGTACCGATTGAGGGCAAAAATAGCCAGCAACTGTTAATTGACTACACCATCTTCTTAAGGCAGTTTCCTCTGCCTCTGATAGTAGTTGTTGGAATTCCCGAGCTGTTTTGCGCGATGGACGTCCAGCTGGGCATCTGTTTAAGGTGTCGCGATACACACTATACAGCTTTGCAGCCTGACCGCGATTTTTAACCATTCCAGATTTCACTGCAACAACTGCTTGCATTAGTCTCTTCTTGGCATCTGCAGCTTTTTTTAGAAAGCTTTCGGACCATGCTGAAATATCGAGGTGTGGATGTAGTAAGGCCGTGGTGCCGCATGAGATCTCGCCAAATTGTATTCTTAGGCAACATGTATGTTTACGCCACTACCCCACTTAGCCTCTCAATCCAATCTTTGACTGGTTCACGAACCCTTGCCACACCGTTTCCATCTAAGATAAAGAAGGCATCGCCTTTCAGAATTGATCCATTCGCTTCTGATTTCACTGTCATCAACCTCTCAGAGCTGAACCTCTCGCAACCGACCTTCTTTTCGAGAAGCCAAATCAACATCTCAAGGAAGATGCAGCCAAGAGACCAAAAATCGTAAGGGCGTGATCTCTTCTTGTTCATGGCTTCCTCCGGGGCTTTGTATTCTGTGGTGCATCTGAACTGATCTGGGTTGGCACTGCCAGAGTTGATAGTATGGTACTGACTCAATCCGAAGTCTGAGATCTGGAATATTCCACGACTATCAATATTGCCCTCCAGTTTTGTAAAGTGGAGGATATTTTCGGGTTTCATGTCGTGATGGTAGCCAGTCCGCGGTGGGCCCCTCACGAGGTTCAGACGTTGTTGTCCTGAACTTTCCTGTTCCTCGTCAGTCAGTCTGTACATGTGTAACTGATTCAACGCATTCATGAGCCCTAAAAGCTGGGATAAGAACCAGACAACGTAGTCTTTGCCGAGCTTCGGAGGGTCATTGCCCATATATTGTCGCAGGTTGCCGGAAGCGAGCGGGAATACCATATGGTAAATATCTCCGTGCTTGTAAGTGCAAAGAAGCTTTACGATATGCGGTTGGTTCTGGAGGCTTCTTAACATAAATTACTATGGTGGGAGGAATTGATTTTATATCGTTACGCCACTTGTATAGTTACTCAACCTCCCATTACCCTTGCGCTATTAGTGCTATAACTGATGTCGACGCAATGCCGCGTGCAGCAGGAGGCGGAAAGTTTGAGCCAGGCTATAACCCACCCACTAGCAATGCCGGCACAACCCCCATACTTCTAACAGATTTTCCCGTAATTGTAGAAAAATTGTTCTAAAATGCAGTACCATCCCATAGAGAGTGAATGGTGATTCTATTCGGAGGAAGCGAATTTACACAGAACATGGTGTAGATTTCGGCCTAACACCACGCTGTACGGGTGACAGTGTTTGATATCGCTCTAAAAGCTGAGCTAACCAATAACTAAATTACTTCACACCATATCAGACTACTGACTACTTTGTAACAATTAAAAGGGTTGCGTGGCGGCGCTCGAAACACGGATTCTGTTGCCCTGGCTCAAACTTTCCGCACTCAACTGTGGGTATTAGGGTTGTACGACCAATAGGCATTTGGCTAACCCCACCACCTTGCAGACATGCGCATATGTGGCGCAGGGAAATTAGCCATGCCCAGCCCTGACCTGGGCAAAGCTTGATCGGTTATTAAGCCATACCCCGCTCGTTTCTACTTTTCTCGTTAGAATTGTGCCATTTCTACCCTCAATATTCCAACCTAGTTTGCTGCTCCACCTGCTCAACCATGCGTTCTCGCGCCGCGAGACTCCACTTTGTGCGAAACTCTCCTTGTTTGAGGGTCTTCAGCGACTAAGGAAAGTAGAGAAAGCTCTTCAGGTTATTACACGACGAAAAAGTTCCTTCATAGAAACCTTGAAAATAGAGCAAGTGTGAGTAATATTCCTTGAATGGCGCAATCCTTCTGAGTTAATATATATCACAGAGAGCAAGTCCTAGACATATCCAAAGCCCAGAACGGTAAGAGCGCGAACTCTTAAGGAACTGATTCGGCATAGATGGCAATTTGTCTAGACAAGCCTGTGCTGACCCACTGCAGATAAGGACCGAGACAAGATTTTTAAGTGGCTGTCTCGCACGGATCCTACCACTAGTCACAATGCTGCGTCAGAAAAGCGGGAGTCAGAGACGGGGAATTGGTTCATCCAGGGCGAAGAATACCTCCAGTGGAAGAATACACCCAACTCGTTTCTCTGGCTTCACGGCATTCCTGGCTGTGGTAAAACTATTCTATGGTAAAACCAGGACTTCTTCTGCTCCTACGATTACGTGTTAACTAATATGAATTCAGTTCAACCATTATCGAGAATACAAGGCTGTACTGCGCGTCTGAGCCATCTCGTTCTGTCGCATACTTTTACTTCTCTTTCAACGATGCCGAGAAACAGAAGACTCGCAACTTTCTGCGTTCTGTGCTCGTACAATTAGCTCGTCCAAAGCCGGGGGTCCCAGACAATTTGCAGAGCCTGTACAATAGTTATCAACATGGAGAACCACCAAGAGATAGCCTGAAGTCAATAATTCGATCCATGTTGGAGTTACCTACGCAGAATTTCATCATTGTCGATGCCCTTGACGAATGCCCGTATGGTGAAGAGAGAACACAATTACTTACGATCCTTGGAGATTTCCTGGCATGGGAATTGCCTAACCTTCACATTCTGGTCACGAGTCGGCGAGAACCAGACATTGAGGAGGCATTGGCGCCGCTGGTGTCATTCCCGCCGGTCTGTACCCAGACTAAAGAGGTTGATGCTGACGTACGCTTGCATGTAAAAACTCAGCTCGCAAATGATCCAAAGTTGAAAAAGTGGTCCCCTGAGGTAAAGGAAGAGATTGAAACCGCTCTAGTCAAAGGTGCTAATGGAATGTATGAGCCTCCCCATTGTCTTCTGTGTTTCAAACGCTGATATCTCTTAAAGGTTTCGGTGGGTCTTCTGCCAGTTGGACTCTCTGAAGAAGTGCTTGAACAGCAAGGAGATCCGAGCCGAGTTGAAATCTCTTCCAAAAACATTGGACGACACTTATGCCCAAATCCTGTCAAGCATCGATGAAAAATACCACAAGAGAGCAATCACCGCTCTCCAGTGGCTCGCCTTTTCCGAGCGGCCTCTACGCATTGAAGAGCTGGCAGAAGCCGTAGTCATCAATCCGCGAGTCAATCCACCTTTCGACCCTAAGGATCGCTTGGAAAGTCCACATTATATCCTTCGGATACTATCCAGCTTGGTTACCATATCAATTAGGGGCCGCCAACACAGCATTTATGGATGGGTAGAGCCCGAAAAGGTCAAAGAGATCAGGCTAGCCCATTTCTCGGTGAAGGAATATTTGGTCTCCGATAGAGCAAAGCCTGAACCAGCGTCAGCCTTTTGCATGACAGATGTTACTGCAAATGAAACCATTACAGAAACCTGTCTTCTGTTCATTACGACATACAATTATGCTAACAAATCCTTGTCTGAGAAGGACTTGGAAGAGTTTCCTTTGTTGCAGTATGCATGCCGGTTTTGGCACGCCCACGCAAGTGCAATCCATGTGACCGGAAATTCACTCTCCAACTTAATCTTCAAATTTTTCGTTACAGAGTCATGTCTTTCAAGTTGGCTTCAAGTGTATCATCCTGACATGTCATGGGAGAGCCCTTTCAACATGCCAAGTTACCGCATTGCGCCACCTGTATATTACGCTTCCCGCCTCGGCTTATACTGCGCTGTCATCGCACTGCTCGAGGCAGGTGCCGACGTCAACGCGCAGGGTGGAGAATAGAGCACGGCGCTACGGGCAGCCTCAGTTGGGGGGTATGACCAGATTGTGCAGCGGCTACTCGAGGCAGGCGCCGAAATCAACGCGCAAGGTGGAGGATTTGGCACGGCGCTGCAGATGGCCTCAGCTGGGGGGCATGTCCAGGTTATGCAGCGGCTACTCGAGGCAGGCGCCGACGTCCACGCACGGGGTGGAAGATATGGTACAGTGCTGCAGGGGGCCTCAGTTGGGGGCAACGACCAGATTGTGCAGCGGCTGCTCGAGGCAGGCGCCGACGTCAACGCACGGGGTGGGAGATATGGCACGGCGCTACAAGCGGCCTCAGTTAGGGGGTACGGCCAGATTGTGCAGCGGCTGCTCGAGGCAGGCGCCGACGTCAACGCACAAGGTGGAAGATATGGCACAGCGCTACAGGGGGCCTCAGTTGGGGGTAACGATCAGACTGTGCAGCAGCTACTCGAGGCAGGCGCCGACGTCAACGCGCGGGGTGGAGAATATAGCACGGCGCTGCAGGTGGCCTCAGTTTGGAGGCACGACCAGATTGTGCAGCGGCTGCTCGAGGCAGGCGCCGACGTCAACGCACAAGGTGGAAGATATGGTACGGCGCTGCAGGGGGCCTCAGTTGAGGGCAGCGACCAGATTGTGCAGCGGCTACTCGAGGCAGGTGCCGACGTCAACGCGCAGGGTGGAAGATATGGTACAGCGCTGCAGGGAGCCTCAGTTGGGGGGTACAGCCAGATTGTGCAGCGGCTGCTCGAGGCAGGCGCCGACATCAACGCGCAGGGTGGGGAATATAGCACGGCGCTGCAGGGGGCCTCAGATCGGGGGTGCGACCAGATTGTGCTGCGGCGGCTCCAGTGTGGTGCTGTGCGGTCTCAATGACATTGTTTTGAAGCTTCAAGTCCATGCGTATTCGCCTGACACGCGCCAGTGCATTAACGATAGCCTAGTTCGTAAAATATAGCGAAAGGGAAATTTCCGTAATACCTTAGCTGAAATTCAAATAATATTCTATGCAGTAATAGGGTCAGGTCATCGCTGTACCACCGAATTTTGGTCAGGACGTTGCGGCAGGCCCCATGTCAAAGTCCGCGCGCTCCCACCTACTCAGACCACATCCTGCCGAGCCAATTGATGTTTGCTTTGACTGACTCCAACCGCTTTTGTCGTTTATATTCGGCTGATCTGATGCTAGAGATGTTGGAAAGGACAACTATAAGAACGGCGATAATAAAAGTGAGAAGGCTAACTGCGCTGGCCCTGGCCGGAAACAAACACTCGTCGCGTGGCCCGGCTTTTGTGCGTGGCGTATTCTATATTGAGTTTTCCACCGGATGCACTATCGCATATTCTATAATTAGGTCATAAAGCCCATTCAATTCCCTGACCTGCCCTGGCGGAGGCTCTGGTGCTGCTCCATTTCACCGAGGGTATGATAACAAACGGCCTGCTTGTGGAGTACTCCCGTGCTCGCCCCCATATGTTTGATGAATCCATGAAAGTTGCACTCTGCAACACCCGTTTTGCCCTGTGAAAATACTGATAGCCTACAAGAATATCTATCCGACGTCCAACCGAATCAACCCCCAGTAGCTAAAACCGAGGGGTCAAAACTCGAGCAACACCGTTGTCACATCCATATCACCTTTGTTCCCTACCGACTACCTACCCGAGATAGCCGCACTTTCCCGGACCCAATTCTTCAAATCCCTAGCCGAAGGCATTCTACAGTGTCAAGAAGCTCTAACAGGCCAACTCCAGTAAACATAGCCCTCATTGACAAAGTCCAGGGATTCCTCTCCGAAAACTTAGGTACGACCGTCCGGCGCGATCCCGTGTTCCTGGTCCCAACGCTCAGACGCCGAACCCGAGACACACACGAACGTCATACAGGCTTCATTGGTAAGGGATTATGACTTCTCAATCAAGCGGGGCCAGTACCTGACTGGGCGGTGTTGTATGACCAACAGCTTTCTCGCGAGTCAGATGGGGGTTTTGGTGTCACAGAAATCAATCGATCTAATAGCGAAGCAAGTGAACAGGCTCGCTCAGCTGGCCATCCTTTTCACCCTCTTTCAATTGCTACATCGCTTTTTAGGATGGCAGTGAAGCAGACGACTTAGGGATCTCGGCGTTTGGGTAGGTACCTCCGGTTGTTGCGGTTCCTTTGTCACTGGTGACCTACTTGTGGCTTACGGGCCGCCTATTCGTAATAATTTACTCTAGTTTCCAGGTTTCCGGTGCCGCAACGGTTTTCCGGTAATTAATAGTGTGATTAGGGTGGCTTTGTCACGCTTAGTGTAGACAGCTCCAGAATTTTAGAATTTCATGTTCGTATAATTTAGACCTGGCGTGATACTCCAGAAAGCAAAGCCCTTCTACATCCTCGACCCAGCCCTAGCTTCGAGCCTCCCCCCATCTTGGCCAGACAGGAGCCGTCAGCGGAATGCGATGAACCCGTGTGCTTCGGGAGCCAAACTAGCGAAGATTTAAGGGTCTCGCTATTTCGACAGGGCAAAACACTAGAACGACGGGTCTCCAGTTAAGCGGCAGCCCCAACAAAAAGCGCAACCGCAATGCACTCTACATTGATTTTTATTGACTAAAATGTGATACAATTAGTTTGCAACAAAATTGAGACCATTCTTTTCCTCAAAACACCTGCGCAATGCACTGCATTATTGTTATCATTTTTACTGAGGCGCAGTGGTGTCTTTGAGGAAGTGAGGCTTTACCGAAGCTAGGCACTTTGAAGCCAAAGTCCGTGCAATAGTCGCTAATATTTAGCGAGGCGCCCCACCAAAATGATGCCTGAAGGCAATGGGACAGATATGCAATGAACTACACACAATTTGCTGGTAATTTTTGACTCCTATCCTCAAGTGGGTTACCAAAGTAGATAAATATCTCTTATGCTTAATATCAGTGTTGTGTTCTAGTGAAACAACATTAAGTCCTTGTGTTTAGCTGATTGATAGGCTTCGCTTAACTGGGCAACCTGTCGTTCTAGCGTTTTGCCCTGTCGAAATAGCGAGACCCAGATTTAATTGCTCGCGACCAAGGCGGGTCCTCTACTATTTACAGAAGACCCCCTCCCTCGATGCAGTTAGATCTGTGCCGGGCTTCTTTGTTTGCTGTGTTAGTGTCCACGACGGCCACCCATGGAAAGCCTTTTTGCTCCATGGGGTTCCGATATCTTAGCCATGCGATCGAAGGCCTTATCATTATCCTATAGATCAACTCCTCCGGCCTCATGCCAAGCCCCAGCCACTTCCCAACAGTTCTGCGTATCCTATGTAACAGATGCACCACCCAGGTCCACCGAGTGATAGCGAGACCGACAGTGGAGGTCTTGTGCGAATCCAACATCAACATGCATAAAACTGCATACTGCATGCAGCATGTGAGACGCATGCTGAGCTGCGCGGCGCGCATTGCGTGACGAGACGGCTACAAACTTGCATGGCAGGGCGGGAGGTTTAAATCTATGCGTTGTCGGGAATGCGTGCTGTCCCGCGCCGCCCTGAGCTGTCCTGCTCTGCAAGTCGGAAACAAATTTGCAAAGTCGGTAGGCAAGCTTATGGTCGCGAGCTACCACCGGCACGGGCACAGTTCTTGGCGCGTTCAGCCGTTAGATATTTCCGCACGCCATACTCTATACTCCGTAGAGCAGTTTAGAACAAGGCGTTCTCTTCTGAACGCGGGATGCATGTATATATTATCCCAAGTGACGTGACCCCGGGGGTGAAAATAAACGCAAAATATTAGTACCCACCGATGAATAGTAGATCTACGCGTCAGTAGATAGCATATTATTAGGGACAACGACATGAGTCACTTCACTACATTTCTACAATATTCTATCCGCAAAAACTTCACCGCAAGCCCTGCTTATACACCCACAACCCAAAATCAAGATTTCGAAGGTCTGACTCTCACCGCATGCATGTGTGAGCTGGCCGTCTCGGTTGCCCGGCCTCCCCGCGCCCGCCACACTCTTGTGGCGGAGACTGTTTGGAGTCGCTTAATTTGCTTAAGTTCGCACCGTGACACTACTAGCACCACGTAGTTAATGCTATACTCCTTAGAGCCGCGTTTGTATGAAGAACTCCGATAGTATTCTATTCAGCCCATGTTTTCCTTCGTTAGACTACTCCTCTGCGGAATCCTTTGTTCTGTCCCAAGTGTGACTCGAAATATCGGGGTGTAGATACGAGGACCCAGTAACTAGAGTAATTCTCCAAAGACATCAAATCGTCACCTCGTCAAACAGCGGTTCTAATACGACAGTCCACAGTCAAGCTCGGAAATACCGAGAGGCAGGACCCCACTAATACGCCAGAACAACAAGCAAAATTGTCGGACTTTAGCACACCTTGACCTGCCTTAGAGTACTTACGCGAGGTGTGGAAACCCAACAGACCAGACTACCGGGCCGACCAATCCTGCAAACAAAAACTGCCCGACTACAGAGCTCCTCGAACACCATTTCCAATAACACGTCCTACATAACTCGCGGTCTACCGGAAACCCCACCGCCAAAAAGCAGCCACCATGTCCCTCCCTAGCGTCGACCTCCTCACCCCACTCATCCTAGTCCTCAACCTCCATCACCGCACCACCCTTGCAACCGCTGAGATAGCCACCTACGCCCACCGCTACACCCAAGCTGCCTCCCTCCTCTCCCTCATCACTCACCACCGCTCCCACTCCGCCCACATCCACACCATCCCCGCCCAAACCCTGACCTGGATCGACGGAGTCATATCGGATACGCAGGCAGTGTTGGGGGAGATGGAGGAGGTGATGCGGAGGTATGAGCGCGCAGAGGGGGCAGGAAGTGCAGGGGGTGCAGGGGGTGCAGGAGGTGCAGGAGGTGCAGGAGGTGCAGGGGGCGCAGGGAGTGCAGAGGGCGCGAGGAGTGGGAAGGCGAAGAGAGGAATGAGGGAGAGGGTGTGCTGGGTGCTTAAGTGGAGGGACGTGGTTGGGGAACTGGGGAGACGATTGGACTTGTGTTGGGGCGCGATGGGGTGGGTTTGGGTTGGTCTGGTAGTGGGAGGGAATGGGTGTGGTGGGCTGAGATGTGAGGGTGTGAGGGCAGGGGGTAGGTGTTCCCTTCCAATCAGAAGCGTGGTTTGAGACCGAGGACTGATTTGCCTAGACGAGAACATTCCGCTGTGTACTTGCACGTCGAATCCGGTGATTGGTCGGGAGGGCGACATGTCTCAGCCCTATGTTTTGCCCCAGTCGAGAACAACGACGAACTCTTCCCTCGACCGGAGTACGGCAAGTTCATTTTCTCTGGAGACGGACCTCTATTCCTGCTCTTTAGCTCCGTACACGCCGATTCAACGAGTCGAAAGAGCTTTCCGCCGTGAAGTGCATAGATGTGGGCGTTCTAATAGCGGGAAAAACGGAGGAGAGGAGAGGGAAGAAGACGTGATAGGGGCGGGAGGCGGAGGAGGGAAAAAAGGAGGACTAAAAGGGGAAGGCATAAGGGAAGGGGCGGCGTTGGTAGCAGGAGAAGGAGGAATGAAGGAGGGAGGACTAGACGGAGAAGAGAAGAAGGTGGTGGAACGGGCAGCAGTTGGAAAAGGAAGTAGAAAGCAAATGGTATGGGTAGCAGAACAAGGAGCAGCGCGGAAAGGGCCAGTACGGGTGTCAGAAGAACCAAAGGGAGAAGGGGTAAGGAAAGGAGCAGTATGGGTACCAGACGGAGGACCGGAAGTCGATCTAATGGGTATCTGGTTACGCGAAAGAATTAGAAGAATTATGAAGGAACGTGGAGAGGACGACGACAGCGACTATGACGATGAAGGGATATCCATGTAGATGTTCGTCTCTATTTACAGATGTGATATATGTTTTATTACTAGTTTGAGCGGGACAAATGAGGAACTTGCTAGAATGCACCTTGAGAAAAGTAGTCCAGCTACGACTTTGCGTATCAATCTGACTGAAAATGTGTGAGTTCCTGGGTAAGGAGGGTTTCGTGGAGTGCCTCGGTCAGCTCAGTCCTTACTCTAGGGTTTATGTAATATATGTATGGGCTAGGGAGGCACCCAGGGCACATGGTGGGGCTAAGTGCGGCTCGTACCCTTCTCGCGCCCAGCCAGCTAATGAGTGAAGAAGCAGAGTTGCTCCCCCTCATGCGGCCTCGCTCTTCACAACCTCTTGGCCATTTCTCAGAATACTTGGATAAACAACCAATCTCCCGTTGCGCTCCCATGGACCGATCGTCCACTTCGCTGGGTTAGACCGTATAGACCCCACAAGTTTCGCGCCGCTGTTGAAAAGAGCGCCCAGGTGATTCCCCCCACTTCGAGTAGGATCTATCGCACGGCCCTGGAGCTCCGAGAGGAGAGCACTCGAAGCGACCCGCAGATCTGCGTTCCGGTGTTTGAGATCAGCATATCTGGAGAGATTGAAAGTGGTGATTCGTACCAGCAGATCTTCCGGCGATGACCAACTCGAGGATCCTCTTAGCGATGATCTGGCGGACAGCGGCAATCTGCTCCGGTCTGTAGTAGTTGAGGGCGTGGTTTTGTATGTAGGTCCTAAGGCTGCCGAAATCGAAGATGATGGATGAGTCTTCGGCGGGCTGGGAATGATGGATTTCCTCGTCGATTACCTGCGATATGATACCTTCTCTTATTCTCTGTCCAGCCGAGGATGCCCCGTTGCGAGAAGGGGGTTTCAATGGCCTCCCGTGTGCCGATTGGCGGCGAGAAGGTGCTCTAGAGTTTCTTCCGCTACTTGAGCGATTCCGTCCTGAGCTAGATTTCGATCCGTGAGATTGCGAATGTGGCCGTGAATTCTGAACTGATTGGTGATGGGAGGAGTGCGCTACTCTGCCGGATTGCGTCGCCGGGCCTGTTTTTGGCCTTGGCCTCTCAATTTCTGGGTCCACTTTGGGCTTGGAGCCGCCGCAGCCCATATCTCTTTCGCAGCTAGTCTTGGAAGGCCCGGTCTATCTCGTTTTGTGGTGGAGCTGTGACCGCGACTCCCCACGGCAATTATGAATCTTATCGAGCTGGCACCCTCCGCGGAACGGCCTGCGGGCGCGATTGGAACTCCCGATTGCGATCTGCGCACACCCGTTGATGCATATGTTGTGCAATTATCGGCTGAAGGTGTGACCGTGAGTTGTTGGTTAAATGTGTTGAGCGTGATCGTTCCTGTGATACTGAGGCGAGCGAAGGGATATAGTGCGAAGGATCGATTGAGAGGGTTTTTGTGTTAATTTGCAATGGACTAGCACTAGCACAAAAGCCCTTGACGGTTGACAGTCAAATTTGCCGGGCTCGTTTATTGGCTAGGACGTGTGCTAATAAAGCACCGGTTTGCATATAGTGTTGCTCTCTTACCTAATCGGACTACACCGCTTAAAACCCCACGCCTCGCCACGCTGGCACTGCAGCGTATCCTGGAAAAACAAAGCGCGGTCGACAGTCACCCAGAAAAGCACCCACCCACGTGGAATCATGGCACCCATAGGTCTTCTTAGCGCTGATGGTCCATTCTAGAGCGGATCCGGTTTCCGCCAGCACCCCACCCTTCCCGATTGCTGGAGGATATGCGGCTTGCATTATGCATATAAGGAATGGTTTGATATGTTGATCTGATTGCTGGCTAGGTACATGACGAAAAAACGATCGACTCACTTCGAAAGCAACAACACCAACAAAATTAACGTCCCGCAACACTCTGAGTGGTGCAACTTCCGACCGTGACCAACAATGGCCTTGCCCGGCAAGCTAGAGCTCATCGTGGGAATTGATATGGGCTTTACCTGCACAGGCATGTGGACAGTATTTATAGTCGCAGCGCTCGGGGTGGAGAAACAATCGGCTCGTTCCATATTCTGCTAATCTAACCACAACCCTCTCCCATAGGTGTCGCTTTCTACATAGCGAATGAGCTCGGTCTCCCTATGATCGCCAATAAGAGCTATCTCCCCACAATCATCCCTGAATGGCCCCAGAGAAAAGCAACAAAGGGAGGACCAATCATCGACGAGATAAAACATAAAGTGCCGACAAGATTAGCGTATCGCGGGGGTGTCAGGGAATACCTTTGGGGTTTCGAATGCCCTCCTGTCGATCCTACACGCAAATTTACTATCCAAGAGCATTTCAAACTGTACCTCGAGGAGGAGTTGTGGAAAAAGGCGTTCGAGGGTGAGCCGGACCTGGCGCCTGGCAATATCGAGGATGTGCAGAGTTGGTTTCGAGATTTTCTTACGGCTTTGTACAAGCATGTTGCGTCTTACTTCGAAAGGCGGTTTGGACAAGAAGTGTGGAAGACGGCCAGGGTAGAATACTTTTTCAGCGTCCCAACAATGTGGCAGCAGCCGCAGACGCGGGGAGCAGTGATCGCGGAGTTCGAAAGAAGTATTAAAGAGGCTGGTTTCGGCAGCATCGATAATCAAACCGCGGAAGTAGGGATGACGGAGGCTAAGGCAGCTGCGATTTATACGGCGATGTTTCCGAAAGACCACCATCAAGTGATTCAGCCAGACATTGGTGCAATGCGAAACGGTCAGGCAGCAGCTCATACAGCAATGATTGCGTTCCAGGTAGGTCAGATGGACAAAGATACATCCTCACCTGCTGCCTTGTACTGACGTCGGTCGTGCAGAAGGGCGATGTTCTCCTTGTCTGTGATGCCGGCGGTGGAACAACTGTAATCCAGTCGCGGAGCTTTATGAGCTGAGATCACCCCCTGACTTTACGGTCGTCTAGGATGTATGCGTTCTAGAGGTTAGATCCGAAAGGGACTCGCCTATTGAGTTAGAACAGCTCTCCCAGGTTGAAGGTCCGTCCGTGGTTCTATTTCTAAAGGAAAATAACCCAAAGGAAAAAAGGCAAGAAGCAGTGAACACTACTGATATAGCCTCTCCAAACGCAGGCTTGCCCATCGGCTCTGTGCAAATTGATGATGCCTTCAAAGCATTCACCGAGGAACGTCTTCGACATTATTCAGTCAAAGAAGCCCTCCGAGAGTCAGCCTTTCGCGAGCCAGCTTCCCGTTATACGCCGAACCTTGCCGCGCGAGAGATGACCCGGGGGGACTTTCAACATCACAAGCATGGCTGCGGAGATGCCCTCGCGGATCTGGAAAACGTTGCGATAGCCGTGCCGGGTCTTCCGGCGAACTTCGACTGCGACGAAGCGTATATCAAGCGCGGATGCATGATGTTCACCAAGTGAGTTAGGTGTTAGTTGTCAAATGACAGGCCGACAATGACTTTTAAAGACAGCAAATCCAGTCGATGTTCAATAAGGAAGTCAGGGATATCATCAATCTCATCGACAAACAAATTAGGAGTCTAGAACTAGGCGGTTCTTCGAAGAGGGTGGTACGCAGTTCCTTGTTAAGCAAAATAACCCTCGCGTAGACAGGCTAATAAGACTGACGTCCCCACTTATTCATGAAAAAGTCACATATTGTTCTCGCCGGCGGCCTCGGTTCATCACCGTACGTCCAGACGTGCCTTTCATCCAAATACAGTAAATCCGGGATGAAAATCTTGGTTTCTGAAGAACCGTTGGTCACTCCTTTCCCCCGCTTTTAGCTGCCTGCCTCTAAAGCAACGGAATCCCCTATACTAGTCAACTTGCCGTCTGCAAAGGCCTCGTCATAGATCGCATCCATCGCCTACGCAATAACTCCTCCGCCCTCACCATCCGCCGCTGCCCAGCTTCGTTCGGGATTCTCATCAAGAAAGACATCAAACAGGCTGCGATCAGCCTAAAATCCACGACCCACAAGATTCGTTGGATAATCGAGAAAGGCGAACTTGTGGAGGGGCAAACATTCAAACTAAGCCGCATCGTTGATGTGACTTACCCAAAAAAGGTCTGGACTGACAAAATCGTCATGTCCACTATAGATAAAGACAGACTGCCTACCCACCCTCCCGTTGAGGTCGTCGCTACCATTGAATCAAATCTTTACTTCTCCTCCTACTCCAACCTCGCCCCGGGTACTACCCCAGGAGTAACCGCCATACAACGCAGACTTCCCGGCTTGAAACCTGCAAAATTAAAAATCGATTACGAAATCAACATTTCGACTAGCCCAGGTGGCTTACTACTTAGGAGTAGGTTGGCAGGGGCTGAAAAGGAGATAGGTGAGAAGTTGGTGCCTATCAATTGGCCGATTCTTCCAGATGTGGTGACGGACACGTGGGATGGGGATGAGGACGAGAGTGATGCAGAACGAAATGGTCAGCCAAATAAGTGATAGCGTTGACCACTTGGTGAATGCTACGGGGGTGTGCCGCGGCCTAACTTGCATCGGACAAGTCAAGAGACTCGTTCTTCCATTTTTAGGATGTAATTGGCTAAGCAATTTCCCCTCTACCCACCACCCATGGCCCTAACGTGATTCCTCCTTCCATTAGGGCGGACCATTTCTTTTCAGCGGAGCCTTTGCTTTTCTATATACTACAGTCGATTAACAAGCGATCTTTCTGCCTGCTGGTGATGAAGTTGAGCAAGGTAGTTGCACAGGTTTAGCCCTCGTTTTCGCCGTCGCGCCTTAAGCAAATGTCCGTAAGTGGGTTGGTTAGTGGCGCAAAGCAACAAGCGGCCTACTTTTCCGTTATAAACGACCGCACTTCTAGACCCACATAGCCACACACATATATAAAAATTGGCTGTGTAGATGCGCAACAATTCCCTCAGTATTCTAACCAAGGAGAAGTAATGTAATCCTTAGAAGCGCACGCCTGGAATCGGATAGACGCTCCCGGAAGTGTCCCAAATGTGTTTTTGTCGCATATTTTTGTCGGGAAAAGCGATTTGTTACCCGAATCGACACAAATTTTATTTTCCCCGTCAAAATGGGCGGCGATTTTAACGCTTCCGAGGGCACTTATTTGAGTATGCACATACTCATTCTTAACGCAGTAAGAATTAACTTTACTAGAATAACAAGCTGGCCGTTGTGCATATAGAGGGCTAATTTTTGTGTAGATGCAATTATTGCGCGGCTGTAGGCGTGCTTGTTTATGCCCAAAAACCAATCCATTTTTTGTTGCTTTTCAAGTGCGTTTTCGTGAAAATCAATCAAAGCAGCATAACCTTGCGACACAATACATAATAGTCTGATCCAACCGAAAGTTAGCTTCTACTATAGACGGCGCTGCTGTCAGCTACCCCGAAAAGTTTAATCAAAAATTTTCAAAGAATAACAGCCATAAAGGTAGAATAGTTGTCATCGAAAGTGACAGGTCTTGCCTCCCTCGCCCATTTTTGGTGGGGAAAATAGATAGTGTCGATTCGTCACTTGTGTCACTTCGTGAGTTCGCCTTCACGCCGAATTAGCAACGTAAGAATCGGGCATTTTTATGTACGGCCAAATTATAGTACTAAAACCAGATTCGAATCTGATTTCTATGTGTTGTGGGCCCCTGGCAGGCACGAGTAGACCGAAAAGAATCTCTGGGCCTAGATTTTCACATAACTATAGATACAGTGGGTGCAAGAGGTCTACGCACCCTTTCCCACCGTGGATTGGCGAGTGGCAGTGTAGAACGCGGGCCCCACCACGCAGTTTCTGTGGTGGAAATAGGGATCTTTACACTTGGCATGATAGTTCAACTTCGCGAAAAATCGATGTGGCGTGTTGGCTCCTCCCAGCTACGATGCGACTGAAACCCTTCAAACACCTGGCTCCCTGGAAACTGCTCTGAATGTTTACGCTCAGCGTGAAAGATAGTCAGGGAGTATCTGTAGAAAGTCCTAATTTACAGTGCAACACGATGTTACAGTATTAATCATTATATTATTATTATTCTCTATATTTTCCTCTATGGTTGTCCTCTATATCCCCCATATCGTCTATGTCCTCTATATCCCCGCTCGCACCCCTAATATTACACAGTTTATTAACATGTCCAAACAGAGCACTTCCTCCAGTATTTACACTACCTCACCCTCAGCGCCTATTCACAGTCCTCTTCTTCGCCTCCTCCATCCGCCTGACTATCAACGCCAGCGGCTCCCCCGGCTCCCTACACTCCCTATCTGCAAACTCCCTCGACCCCTCCCCAAGAACAAACCCATGGCGATTCGCCAAATGCCCTACAAACTGATTCCGCTTCCAGAACTTCTCTCCCCGCGCACAGGCACAGTTCCCGAACTTATGCTCTCTGATCAAGTGTTCTCGTCTCTCGCCCAAGTCAAGTTCGGGGGTGGTGATGAATTGCTTGCCGCAGCACTGGCAGGCGTCATACGTAGGTGCCGACGGACCCTGGTTGTCGCTGTGAACCGGATAAAAGAATTTGTCTATTTTGTCGGGCAGAGCGGGGCAGGCCCAGGATTCAGGAAGTGAGGTAGGGTGATAGAGTTCTAAGTGGCGAGAGAGTTGCTCAGGTTCGCGGAAGTAGATGTTGCAGCCGCCGCAACTTATCGCCGTAAGAAGTGAATATTTACAAGGCCTGCGTCACGCGTAGCTGTCAGTCATCATACTAAGCGACGGGAGGACGGGTAGCCTTAGGTCACTCACTCGTTATCGCCATTCGCCAGCCGCTGCATGGCAATTAAATCCCCGGCATCCCAGGATGGCCCGCATCCTGGCAATGGCCTCAAAGTCTCCTGGTTCAACGGTGCTGGACTGGTTCGAGGATCCCATTCTCCCATCGTCTTACCTTCGGCATAATGCTCACCAATATGCTCCAGCCTGTCTTGCCACTCTGTCGTTAGGTAATCGCAAAACCCGCAATCCCAATAATACCGGGGTTGTTGCCCCGTATCATTTGATAGCAGAAAGTTAGGTGGAAAGTGTGAGGACTCATGATACTTCCATGCCTCCTTCATCTTGCATCGGGTGAGGCAGTCTGTGCATTGGAATGGCTCAGGAGGACGAGACGGTTGGTACAGCGGTGGGACGCGAGGAACTGGCGTCAAGTTGCCTGAGAGATCGCAAACTGTTATGCTTGAGGGCGTCGAGGCGCTTGCCCGGCCGGACAGAACAGGTGTTCTTGTTGAGTCGGACGGCGATGGGGCATGCTGGAAATCTGGTACAGACAAATGCGCGTTCGAGAATCCTCGTGTATCCACATCACACGCCATTTCCTTTTTCCTCTTCTTCTTTCCCTTAGATCCAGTCCTGGAACCAAGTGCACTCATAATCCGAGCTACGGTACTTCCTAAACGTGATCCCGGCACTTTCTTTTCTGCCTCGCTCCCATAAGCACTCGTCCTGCCTCCGTACTCTCCATACTCCCCATACTCCCCATACTCCGCCGTTGGCGATGACGCGGAGGATGTCAGCCGGTGCGCTGGGGCTTTACTGCTAGTAATGATTCGGCTTCGTGGCTGCGATATCCAAGATTTGATTTTCGAAATCGGAGCACGAAGAGGGCCCAAACGGCTATAGCGGCAAGTTTGACCACAGGACAGGCAGTTGGAGCATGAGGGTTTGAACCCGTCGCAGAAGGGAATTTTTCCGGCGCGACAGGTTTGGCAAGCGGCTTCCAATTCGTGGGTCTTCCAGTCAGAGAGCATCCGAATTTCTTCGCCTTCCCGTCGCGCAGGCCTTTCTGGGGAGACATCGCCCCGTCGGTCAGCACTGCTGCGTCCACCACCACAGTCTCGCCCATCCTGAATGCTCCGCCCTTTAGAACTCCCTCCTCCCTCGTGGTCGCCTCGTCCGTCACGGCGGGCTCGTCCATCATCAGCGCCCCATCTGTCGGCGTTGTTTTGTCCACCGCCACCACAGTCACGCCCATCTTGAATACTTCTCCCACCAGAGCTCCTTCGTCCGTCGTGAAGAATTTGTCTGTTGTTGCCGCTTCGTCTATCATGGCCACTTCGTCCGCAAGAATTGCTTCGTGCATCTGGCTTGATGTTTTGCCGATCGTGGCTACTCCTTCGGTCGAGGTCGCTTCGTCTGTCGCCAGGGCTTTGCCCACTAGACACGCTTCGGCCGCCATGAGTATATCCTCCACAGCGACCTCTATTTCCCCCTCTGACTCTATATGCGCTCTCTGTAGCCACTATAGCCTTGGCGGCGGAAATTGGTACGTACAGCTCGACACTGTAAGGGTTTCCCTCTCCGTCGAGTAGAGGTCCTTTGTCTATGATGATGTCGATGATATTCGGCGCGAAGAACCCCAGAAGGGGGGGTATTTCATTGTGGGTCTTCATGGTGTAGCTTTTGGGTCCTGCCTGCAGTCGCCAAGACAGTGCGGTGTGGAGAGCCGGGTGCTGGGACGAATGAATATCTGTACGTCAGGAGGCTCTGGCTAAGAAAAGGCCGACTGCAGCGTTCGTCTCAGCTCCGACGTGACGGCGAGAGATGAGCGGAGGACTTCCGGGAACGCCGTACGGTTAAGACGGCCACCTAGGAAGATAAACTGAAATTGCGAGGTGAGATGGTAATGAGATAGTAAGTTGAGATGGCGAGTCGAAACAGTGAGTCCTTGTGGAAGGCACCTTCAGATGACTGAGGCCGATCCCCGGGAAGCTGGAAGTGGAAGGCTTCAACAATCTCAGCAGCAGCGGTTTAGCCGGGCAAAACCTGGTCACGAAGCGGAGACCAAAGCGTCAAGAGGACAGACTAGCAAGGCAGGGTAGGCTAGGTAGTGAACCGTTGCGCGGAGGAAGTGAAGTGAAGTTGTCCGCGGGAGTGAAGTCGGATTTTGGGAATAGAATATTTGCCAACCGCTAGGCTGTCGTATTCACCGCAGGCGTAGTTTACGGGGGAACAAATCAGTTGGAGTCTGGCTTTCGCCGTTTGCACTCAGGTATGCGTTGTCAACCCCAGCCGATGCGAGCCACGTCGTTAGTACCGTGTCCTGAGGCGTGGGGTTTGGCGAAAGTCGTGTTGGCGAGGCCTATTATTGGGCAGCGTAAAATATATTCTGTGACGAACCTCGGAAAAAGAAAAGAAGCCACAACATCGCGCATATGAAAACGACTTGGTATGCAGATCCGCAGAAATGGAGAGACGTTAATTCAGGTGCGTTAGGGCGCTTTTACTTGCAGGGATATTTTGGAGGGTTGAAAAGAGGAAATCTCAGAGGCTACTAGATAAGCCTCACCGCGGATTGCAGCTCCATGTAGCATTTAGCCATTTCCTAGGATGGGCGTATTCTCGGTATTATCGCTAATACGGGTTTATCAAGTCCTCGCGATAACAAACCAGTTCGTACTCTGAAACGTTGGTGAAGTGTGTGCGGCGGGGGTCGAGGGTTCGAGCTCACTTTGGGCGAGCCCGCTGTCGACGGTGGTAGGTCAGGGGGCAGACCAGGTAGCTAAGCGAATGATTGGGCGTTTTTCGCAGCCATGCAAAGGCTTGAGCGATCTGTGATAGGCTGTACTCCCTTTATTCCGTAGTCCAGTATTAAGGCGATTTGATGTTCCCCGCGCAGAGTGGCGAGTGAAAAGAAAGAAATAGAATATCCCCGACGGATCATAGTTGCCTTGGTGATTTCAGTCTCAGTATTTTGTCTCTTTGTAACCTTGGTAGACTATTGATCACTAGCCCCAATCTCCGATTTCCATCTGTCGCACTGACCCACTGACATGAAACCTAGTCCGCAGTAGGTATTCAAATGCATTCCTGTTTCTGCCGCCTTCAATCTTGATTCCTTCCCCAAAGAAAGTTTGACGCTCCCAGCCTCACAGATCCGCATCTAACAGTGCCGGTGGTGCTAAAACATGGGGGCGATGAGCGTCATTACGTCGGCATGAACACGACTAGCGGTGTATCCGTCTCTGTGGCACCAATCCCAGCCCTGGCCAGATTGGGGGTGGGGGCTAACAATAAAAGTAAGTAACGCCTAGCAGTCTCGCAGGATTTGAACTGCTTACAGCGCCCGCATTGCAGTTGTGCTCCTGGCGGTGTTATCGTTCGGTAGCGCCACCACCATAACCTCCGAAACGTGTCTGTAGAGTATAAGATTATGGAGCAGACTTCGCCTGACCATGTGGTCAGCGCCATTCCCGTGAGCTATCTATACAAACTTCCATTCTTCTTAACCTTTATATTCAGTTGACTGGAAATCGCCGCTGTATCTAGATGCTGGACGCTGTCGAGGCTAACACAGGGGTAATATCTGGTTAGTACAACAGCCTACTTTATTTTGCCAGTTTCCCATTACATTTAACGCACGAGCGCTAACTACATGACATGTGTATAGCATCCATCTCGCTGCTACGCCCATTGTTTGGAAGGCATTTCCGAGAGGCATCAGCTTTCTACAACTCAGGCAGATCGAAGTACGGCACAAGGCGCTAGAGTGCGGGTCCTATCCTAGAAGGATATCAAGTCGAGCCGAAGAATGCAGGAACAGGGGAGTCTCACGGCGCAGCAGCGCCCAATAATCGAGAAATTGGCGCGGCTGCAGTGATTGGGGCGGGTGGGGAAGCAAGGCTAAGTTAAGGCGGTGCGATTGGGGAAGGGATTTTGGCTGTTTAGATGGGTGCTAGAGAAGTGCTCGGGGCACGTGGAAGGTTGCTGGTGTTGGACTATTTTGTGTTTAATTACTTCTAGACTGGAATGCCAATATAAAGGAACACTCAATAACCACTATTACCGTGAAACACATAGTTGTACCCATGTAGTATGAGATAGCGAGGCAGAGTCCCATCTTCCACCAATGCTACTCGACGCTCATTCTTTGCTACGGCGCATTTTTCGAACTGAGAGGGGGTAATCCCACCAGAACTCTTATTTTATTTCATTCTGCAGTTACTGTGGCTGCGGATCAATATTCATCCCCTGTACCTATAAATCCCGGGTCTTGATCCCAATCTTCCCTGTATTTAGGATCCGACGCAGCTGGTTTTGACAGTGTCCGGTAGTTAGTACCGTCTGCGCGGTTGCTGACGACTAGTGGAGCCTTGCACGTAGCTAGATGGGAATGTTTGGAACGATAAGAGTATAGCTCCCCCGTATCCATAATGATTTTACATTCCCAGCACCACGTTGAACCACACGAGCCTAATGGATTTCACAAAGTTAAAATTTAGCAACAGTTCGACAGTAGTACCATTATGGTAATTATGAGGCAGAAGTCGTACGTATTGGGCATTTTATCTCATGACAGTGCTTGACCTTCTGCGTAAGGGAGCCACATCCGCGCCTCGGGCACCTTTTGGAGGTCCTCTGCAGGTATAGCTGCGAGTCAGCGTCGCTCTGCATATCGGCTTGGCGTTGGGTACACGTGCGACCCCAATGCCATGGGGCGTCGCAAGTAAAGCAGGTGTAGGAGCCGCACGAGTAACAACGCATTTTTGATACCGATCCTTCATGTTCATGGTTACCTTCAGGGGTTTCCTCATACATGCAATTCGGTCTAACAGAAAGCAACTAGCAAGAATGAGTCTCACCTCTCTCCGTAAGGAGCTGACCCCAACCACAGCCGACATTGTCTCGTCTGCACCACACGAAGTCTGGCATCCCTGAGATAGCGCGTAACAAGACAAACCTCTCGTAGCTGTGTTCTCATTAGCAACCAACTCAAAAGAGATTATCAGGTGGATGCCTACGTTTGGAATGAAGCCTCTAGCGCAAAAGCCTTTACGTCCTGGAAGTCTAGTTCCGAACGACATCCCATGTCAGGGCAACGTAATTCTGCCCACCCCCCACCCGCTACAGCCACCTCAATCATGGAAGCAATGCATCCCGAGCATGCATTAACTCTATGTCCACAGTTCAGCGTAACTGGTCGTTTTGGGAACTCTTGCTCCCCACAGATGATACAATCAATGGCTATAACACCTATGTATCTGAAGTAGAAGAGATTAGCTTATTTCCCTCGCAGAACAAGAGGCGACATCAGTACTCCTCCAGTAGTTCTGGCTTACTTGCCAACCGCACTCTAACCTCTGGTTCGTTGACTCTCAGCAATTCACGACAACCAGCTACGAAGCACTTCTGCTGAAATGTGGATACCCTGGTTATCATTTCATCATCACACTTGTCGCATAATGTCCCTGTAGCTCGGTGGTCGTTTTGGCATGACACCGCCGCCGAAATAAAGTCGGAGCGCCAAGGGCCCAGGCTTGCTTCTATCAGGACGGAGCAGTTGAGGCACCGATTCGACCCCTCGAACTTCGCTGTGAAGGTCAGGTTGACCTTCCAGCAGATAGACCAAAGCGCAAAGCTTTCTTCCATTATTCCGTTGTACCTTCCCCAAGTGAAAAAGGTACATGGAAGATCTAGGTGAAGGGCATGAACACACTTCCAGGTAAGGCAACGCAAAAGGCTGAAGTGAAAGGCGGGGGAGCAAGGCTGTCGAAAGTCCAGATATGGCTGCGACGAGAAGCCGCGCGGAGCCCCCACCATGGCCAACCGACTGCAGTCCTAGTTGGTTTCACTACAGCCGATTGGGTTACAAGTTTGCGAGGTAATAAAATCGCGCAGAAGACATGCGTCAGTCTGGTGCAGCTCAGGAGCCTGATCAAGCGAGTCACATCAGGGGCGCGACGTAGCCAATTAAGCACTAGCTATTGTACAGGCGCTCAAGGCAGCCATCGTCTCATTTTACACGAGCCCTTCTTAGTCGGATTTACTCGGTCGCTGACAGTTCTACCAGGAGCAAGGCCCGGCCTAGTAGCACAGGTCCAGAAGGCCCGCAAAGCGCAAGTCCCAAGATGCTGTATATTGTACCTATCGATGAGTCATCATCGCTTATTCTACCTACTTTCTTTCTTGACCAAGCATGTTAAAAAGCGCACTCCGAGCATCCACAAAGATAGAAACAACCTACCTCTTGAAGCCGCCTCTACCTGTTTTCTGGCTTGTCTGGTAAGATCATTTCGTTGCGCTTATGTAGACATTTCTCTATAAAAAGTTCATTTAGAATGCGTAAAACCATTACGAGAATAAGCAGTCTAAGCTCAGTCGCAGAAGTGGATGAAATCTTTTCATGCCCGAGACTGTTAAAATGCGGTCATGGAGTAGTCTTAGCTGCACGTAGATTTTCAACAGCCATCAATGGCGTATCATAGCTGACTAAGAAACCGAAGGCTCGGCCGACCGGGACACACGCACAATGGCGGTTCAACACAAATAGTTACGCTACCTATCGGGGAAATAGGAAAGTGCGGGAAGTCACTGAGAAACAGAATAATCAGCCAGCCCCCCAGGGCAATAGGATCGAAATACTTTAGTCATCCTATTATTAATTAGAGTGGACGCATGAGAGGGGTGAATGCGAACTAGAATACCGCGACATTAAGCGCCGAAGACTAGAACAGAGCGCCTTGAGCCAACAGTCGTTTTTGGGCGAGGCTGGGTCTAGAACCAGCCGCCCTACATTCAGCATTGCGCTACAAGGCATTCTTGCTGCAGCCGAGGCCATGCAGCTAGCTAGTCTAAGCCTAGTTATATGAAGTGGAAAGTTCCGCGTGCGCATGAGCCTGAGCGAGGCGCTCCCAGTTTTTGCAGCCTGCTTCGGAAGGCTGTATGTGTCTCTACGACTGCTAGGTTCCCCCATGTGTCTGAGCAACTTTGCCGTCAATCTTGTTCAAGGCCCTGAGACGGTCTCCCAAGTCCTTACCCGTTGCTGAAGAGTGCTGGACAGAACACAGCACAAGATTCGTCTGAAATGGTCGCCGTTCGAGCTGCGCGCAGAGATCTGCCAACGGATTGGGTGGCTGGAAACTCCTTGGGTCTGCGGCCGATGTGGGACTCCCTCCAACGCAGCGCTCCAGTGCTCCAATTACGAAGCCTAGTCACGTTAAATCCATCTACGGTCGCGATGTACACATGTTTAAGTGCGCTAGTTGGAGTATGTTTCGCTGTGCCGTTCTTCTATTGGCTTAAAAGGAGGAAAACGCGTCAAATCCAGGATTCCAACGAGAGGGGTACGAGGGCTATGACAGAGAGAGATAACCTCCAGAACACACTAGAACAAGAGAGGAACCTTCATCAAGCAAAGGTGGAAGAGGAAAGGACCGCTCATCGAGCAGCGGTGGAAAAACTAGGAGGCGCAGTAAGAGAACTAGGGGAGAAGGTAGAAGAGCTAGAACGTACTTACAAGGCAAAACTGGACCAAGAGAAGACCATACATCAATCAACAGTAATGGAATTAGAAAATAACCTCAAGGCACAACTAGATCTCTTTAGCTCGCGGCTTCGTGAAACCGGGGATGAGAGGGATGAGGCGAGGACGGCAATGGAAGCAGCAACGAGAAAGGCTGCGGTCCTGAGTGATCTTTGCGATGACCTAAATGACCAGCTCCGGCAGAAGACAGCAGAAATGACTCTCCGGCTTAATAACCTCAATGACGAAATTCAGCAAAAAACGACGGAGATAACGAGCCTTAGCGTATACGTTGAACAACTGCAGGAACGACTGAGGTTTCAAACAAATGCAACGAGGAGTATGATAGGACCGCTCGAGGAAGAAATACAAACCCTAAAGGAGGCTGCCAGAGTCAAAGGCCAGAACGCAAGGAACCAGTTATCAAGAGGTTTGGAAGAGGTGTCGCATGCAGCCCGCGAATCCGAGGCTTTTATGAATTGGTTGGGCGAATTCGGGAATATTACCTCGCCATTTTCTGACGGGACGTACGCTTAGGGGATGGTATAGGAATCCGGGAGTATCCGGGCTTTCTTTGTTTGTGTGCCGTTCGCGGGAACATGGATACCCAGAACCAAAGGCGCACCCATTAGTCATCATAGAGTTAGAACTATGGACTAAAATGAAGCTCTCCCTTCACCCAGCTGCCTATAACTGGCCTTCAGTTGTTCGTCACGACTTGATGTCATCCTTGCAAATAACAATGAGCAGTGGCATGGGCCAGCGTGGTGCTCTAGCCGCAAGTCTACGACAATGATGTTCCATTCGCGAGCTGAAATATTCGGATACTATTTACACTGAACCTAATAAATCCCTCAATGGCACGATAAGGAACCCCTACCCCACATCTCAACCGGATTCTAGTAGGTAATGAAACAATTTCTCTTAAGAAACCGCCCCCATATCCTCATAAGCCCCAAATTCGACCATCTTGCGGCCCAGAAAATGGTACTTAAACAGATTGCTCAGATGCTTCGCTTCATGCCGCATGAATCGTGTGACAGAAACCTTGACTACGAGCTGAACGTCGGCTACACCAAGCTCCTATAACCTTTCACAGCGATCGTGGGGTGAGAAGGAGAGGGTTTGGATACCCATAAACTGCGTCTAACTCCTCCAGCGTGTATAGCTTTGTCTCCGGATGTAGGAAGGCGACTAGGAACATGGCGACAACATTGAAGCCTGTGAAGGTGCCGAGAGTTCGTTGCGGTCCGAGAACACGATCTATCCTAGGGAATAACAGGGTCCTACTATTGCGATACCCCATAATGCTAGATCGACACCGTCGATTATGCTAACGCGACACCTCAACTTTTACTAGAGCGACACCCACCCGAAATCGGTGCGCAATTGGAGGCATACACGGCCTATATATACCACATCCTTTTACCTTGAACACTCTTTTTTTTTCCTCTCCCTATCCATCACTTCGCATCAGAATGTCGCTTCTTCCACCTGCCGAAGGAACCTTTTCGTCGCTCAAGTCTCTCTTGCTTCATGCCAATCAACATGCTCGTGAACAGGGCTATGCGATCATCAAGCGACGAACCAAAAAAAGGAAAGGCAAGCTCAATAAAGCCTACCTTGCCTGCGATCGAAGCTCGAAGTACCAAGTTCGGAACTTGAATCCTCCTAAAAAGCCTCGCCTTACCGGTACACGATCCACAGAGTATCCTTTCTCTCTTTTAGCTACCAACAAAGATGGTGTATAGTATCTTACCATTCGAAATGATCAACACAATCACGAACTCTCAATGGCGCCTATTGCACACCCCTCGCATTGAGCTCTACCACCCCAAGCAATTGCTTTAGTTAAAAGTATGTCTGCATCTGGGTGTAAACCCAAGGAAATTGTTAGTACACTACGAAATCAGCAATTCGAGGTTAAAATCAAGGATATGAACAACATACGCATGCATATACGGTCGGAAAATCTTGGGGCCCGTTCCCCTATTGAAGCCATGGTGGAACAACTTCGGGAATCTAGATAAACTTTCTCTTATAAAAAAATTCTGAAGCCGAACTTACTCATGTCTTCTTTGCGCATTCTCAGTCTTTGACTCTTCTTCAAGAATACCCGCATATCTTACTGCTTGACTGCACATACAAGGTCAACCGTTTCAAGCTTCCGCTTTTGAATATTATTGGTTCTACTAACATAAATGTTGTAGAATCGACTAAGTACAAAAGCGAAAGCTAGGTAAGGAACAACTGTATTTGAAAGTGACAACTGACTAATTCTACATAGGGTTTTACCTGGCCTTAAATATTGATGCCAGTGTTGCTCAGGCCCTCGGAAGCATCACTGAGGATGTCCGGATAGTAAACTTCCGGGCATGATCATGCCCGGATATGACTGATTCCGACGGCAGTGTTGCTTCCGACGGCAGCACTACTTCCGAACAATGTGCAGGCACCAATCACAACAATAAATACTACGTTCATTGTTGCATTTTGTTTCATACTTCAGGAGAGAGAAAAAGACTATATGTGGGCTATGAAGCAACTTCGGAATATTCTTATTTAACCTGGATTTCAGTTGCCATCTGTTATGATTACTGATTGTGAGCTTGCTGCAATAAATGCCATTCGTGAGGTATTTCCTACTGTACTTGGTCTTCTCTGTTCATAGCATATTTTTAAATGCATTGAAGGTAGAGCCAGTAAGTATTATGGCAAGTCTGCAGAAGAACAAGAAGCTAAAGAAGGGTTTCTTAAAGCCTGGAATAATCTTATTTCTTCTTGGTCAATTGCTGATTATACTCGTGAGTGGAGCTGAATGCAGGGCATTTGCAGTAATAAGCTCAAATTACTTATTTACATGAAGGAAACATGGCTAGATCTCTACGGATACAAGCTTATTCATTGTTAGGTGGATGAAACCATGTATTTTGGGAATCAAGTATCATCTAAAGTTGAAGGCGCACATAAAGTACTTAAGGGATATCTGCAGGTTTTGACTAGAGACTTGAAATTTATGCTGGACAATATTGAACGCATGCTCATAAATTAACACACAGAACTGGAAGTAGCATTGGCACAATCAAAACTTCAACTGGGCCATGACCTTCAAATTGTATTCTTTAGTGATGTGATTAGTCAAGTCACTCTGTATGCATTCCGAAAAATCTTGCAACAACTTCGAATTCTACATTCTCCTTGTTTTTGGCCTCAATGCAGCAAACTATTTACATCGTCTATGGGATTACCTTGCGCACATCAACTCAAGGAACTAGAGGAGAACTACAAAGTACTTGCCTTGGAACATATCCACTCACAATGGCATTTCACCCACCTATCTCAGCTTCTTGCGATGGTCCTGTTAATACGGAACCCACCTGTTGCTATAACTCGTGGACGACCGGCTAAACAACAGCCAGAAAGTTCAACTCACCGAGACCTTTCACAGTTTGAACTTGAAATTCAAACTCGCTCGCAGTAAGTCTATCCCTATTCCCTACCTACACACATTACACTAATAATATACTCGGATTTAGAATATGGTCAGCTATTAGTAAGACTAGAACAGCTTTGAAAGCTGTTGTAAAACGGCCTGCAAAGTCTACAGCTATCGGAGCCAGCAAAGCGAAGAAGCTGTCCCATAAAGAAAAAGAAAAGAAAAGAAGAGACCAGAAGGAGATAGGGTTTTAGAGGGGGGGTACGATTCAGAAGAAGACAGGATTGCTGAACAAGAGCTTCAGCGTCTGCGGGAGTCTAATGGCGAAGCTCCTCCACTTTGGTCTTTAATGCCAGAGTTTCAAGGAATGACCTGCGTTACTAGGAGTGCCCACAACTTGAGGAATCGGGCAGGATTTATGGTAGACGAATAGATAGGCTATGTATTTCGGGTGGGTGTTGCTCTAGTAAAAGTTGAGGTGTCGCGTTAGCATAATCGACGGTGTCGATCTAGCATTAAAGAGTGTCGCAATAGTAGGACCCGAATAATAATGCGAGTACGCCGGCCCTATTCGGAGGAAGGGTTCTGGCCAGCGCGCTCATGAGAACCGCTTCTTCGGAAGATGGGTGCTACTAGAATAGATGCCTGACTAACTACCTAACCCTTTGCCTTTATCTGTCCTCGTTCGGATTTCGGTCTCACGGTGTGTCCCTGCCATTGCGTGGTAACCAGGATACAGATTAGCTAGGTATCTATCAAAATACAGTTATCAGGACAGCGTGCGATGTGTTCTCTTCATCTCCTCCATCACGAATGTGATCGCCCTCTCCCGCGCACCGTCTCCACCCATCTACAACCTGACCAACCAGCAACTGTCAACTCCTCGCGTCAACACCCTCTAACTCACCTCCCCCCACCACTAATAAGCAAATCAAGACATCATCCCCACCTCACCCGCCTGCTAGGCCGATGCCACAACCCTCTCCGCACCACCTTACTGCCTCATCAGCGCCCCAACCCCACCCCCTAGCTAGGCGGCCGACCATGCGCCCGACCGCAACGTCGCGGATCTCAACTGTCTTTGTCCAGTGAACCTGACCTCAGGTGGGTGTCACGCTACAACTACACAGCCTAACCCAGGCGTTCATCATAGGATACCTGAGTTAGCTGAATGCGGCGTGTATGGCGATGTGGCTCGACCGGCCGGCCTACATGCCTGGGAACGTGACGCAGATTCTTGATTAGGTCTACTGCTGTAACCAGAAACCCGCAAAGCAACGGAAAGCACTGGATATCTATGCGTGGGCGACAGGCACCTAACGGACATGAGGAGGACAACGATCGTATCAGGGAGGAGGGGACCTCATCTGCTAGAAATGGAAGTCGACACCCGGCGAGCAGCTTCCATCTGCACCCAAAAGGCGGCAGAGACGCAAGAGTGGCGCAGCAGCCTCGGCGGGATCACACACCCTCTGAGAGGGGCTGTCTTTTCCCTGCCAGAAGTGTAAGCACTTCTCGCGGAACAGTGAGCGGACCTCGGAAGACGCCGAGATAACGACCTTCTGGACTACATGGATCCGGAGACCAACACAACCCCGCACTGAAGCGAGAGGACAAGACATATCACCAACTTGCAGTGACTGTAATATCAGGAAGGCTGTTGACGTGGGTGACACAGTGGCTCTGGTGGGCTGAATTTCTTACCATGGCGTTGGGTACGTCAGTATTTCACGTTCCTCATAGAACAAAATACCCCTTGTTTTAGCACCCAAGTTGCTCCATACTTTTAGCCGTAGTAAGTGGACCTTGAAACTAATGGGAAGATGCGAGATAGGCATTGCCCGCCAAAGTTGCCAGCCATCGTCGGGGTATGGAGTGTGGCTTCTGTGCTTGGTAGGTAAGTCTCGCTCGTCCACCAACGCCGTCGCATACCCACCCTATCGACTCCGACGCATCCTTGTTCATTTTTCCGTCTTTGTATATTTGCGTCGCTAACTCGTCTTCTCCTTACCATTGTCACGGTGCTGTGGTGGGTGCATCTGCTTAGGGGCCCTAGCCCTGATGTGAGCAGTAAAGCTGTGGGTAGGGTAGCTCTGTGGCATGGGTACCCAGCAACCCCCGTAGTCCACCCAAACCTCAGGGCATTTCCGGTAATAGTCAATTCACTTGACTTAGTTCCCCAGTGAATGTGCAGCAAACCCAGCAGGGTCGAGAAGCTTAAATATCTGCTCAAGTATGAAGCTATCTCTGATCTTCCTTCCTTCCACCATTAGCTAGAACACATCAACAAACGACAAAACAGTTATCTTGCTTCCAAGAACCAAAGCTCCCAAATCATTCTTCACCAACACAAAACAACAACTCTCACATCAAATAAATCCCCCACCGTACAATCGAAATGACCCAGTATACTTGGATCTGCGTAAGCCCCCAGCCCCTCCAGCCCGCTACTCTGGACCACATACCATGCTAGTACCTAACCACTAACGGCATGGGATCACAGCGTAACCCTGAATGTGGATGGGTTAATTCTATCCCTTGGACGATCTGCCAAATCTGCGGGTCCCAAATGCGTGAGTACCTAACTTCTCTATATCCAGATAGCGCTGTGGATGGGTTGAGCTAATTTTTTTCTCTCATAGCTCGTTAGGTCAGAAGGGTTACACTAAGGAGAGGATGCGAGTAGGTGGAAGCAGTCACCGTAGGAGGTGGATACGGGTGGGTTACTTGGTTGGAAGCGGTTCACGGGTCAGAGGTCAGAGGATGGATGTAGTTTTCCTTCACCACTCCTCCTTATTCTGGAGAAGCCACTTCAGACTGAATAGGCTACTTTAGAGTAGGTTAAGGCACGTGTGCGACATTCTGTCCAAATAGAGATGACCCCCTAACAATTTTTCTTCACTACTCATGGTCATTTGAAATTTTTATGCCGACGACCCGTCCCATACCAAACACATACAATATCGCTAACTCCATAACCTTGGGAAATGCTCTCTTCTTTGGGTAGCCAAGACATCCCCTTAGGGTCATTGACCGCGTCAGTAGGCGGAAGTCGGCCGCTGCCCGGCCGCCACCTTCTCCCTCCGCCGGTCGGCTTATTTCGGGCCCTCCTGGGCCTACTACCTAAGGATCTGAACCGGCACCGGCAGTATCCAATGCGGGACGGCTGGGCCAGTTGGGAACACTGATGAGCGCTACCTGGAGCTTTGTCAGTAGATCTGGTGGTCGCACCACCAGTTCCTGTAGCTGTATCGGCTCCCTATCCTAGGGATGATCCCCGACGGACCCCCCGATTTCCGAAGCTGGAGCCTATTAGCACGCTGTGAGGAGTAACCCTTTGACGCTTTTTAACCTATGCAAGTAGCGGAGGGCATCATTCCTGGTGCACAGCGTAGGGTTATAATGCCCCGAGCTGCCACAGCCCGAACATTGAACCTGCAGGCTTAAGGGGCGTCGCAGGCCTGCAACGCGAGCCGTCAGGCCCCTAACGGCCTAACCGAAGGTCCAAGCGTCTAGGCTTCAACATATAAGCCGCCTAGGACCCATACGTAGCAAATAGTGAGCCGTCGCTCTTTTACATAGTCGTTCTATATAGCTAAATCTAAGCCTTCGTTACCCCTACACGTATCGTCCGCTACAACAGCACCACCTAAAATACGTTGTGCTGGTGTGGTATAAAATATCGGACGTGGTAGAGCTGTTCGTGCTTTACACCTACGCAAAATTTGCACATACAGTCAATCTATACCCTACGTCGACTCATTAGTGGACACAACTAAGCTGCTCGTAATACTGCAGATGAAATGCCTATGCCCGAGCTGCCTACTTAACCTAGCTGACATGTCCTTCAGCTGTCAAGTATCATTCAGTTCCCTTGGTTCTTCATCCACATTCAACGGTTCGGGGTCTTATAGTTTATGGAGTTCTTAGTGGTCAGTTACTTTCTAATTAAGTTACTTGATATTCATATAGCTAGCAAGGTTGTTGCCTTAACCAGGGTGTAGGTGATTTATTAAGTTACTAATTACTTGCCAATAGGTGATCATATACCACATTACAATCACGTCAAGGCATGACTCACAATCTTAATTCCAAATAAGGAAACCTGAGTTACTTCAATACTCATACTTCTCTTATCTATATGCAATTACTATATAACTTACTACTTCTAACAGACATGTTCCTTAACTATTTTAGCTGCTTAAAGGTCTATTAGCTCTTCTCTCAAGTTGCTCCTAGTCAGTTCTTGATATTACAGATATCTTGAGCCCCAAGCCGCAAAATGCCATGAATGCAGAAGTAACACAGAAACTATCGAACCAGGTTACAAATGAAGCTTCACCAAGTATAGTATATAACTGAGAAAGCTGGTTACTGAATACGAACAGTGACGGAACTTGCCAGGGTGTAGGCTCAAAGTAGTAAACTGTAAGCTGCCAAGCCAATGTACTGCATGCTGTGTGTGACAACTAAAAAATATAAGACAATACTCTGGCTAAACAGTCTTTACTTAACGTACTCAGTCAGCCACTGCAATGTTAAGAAAGCTATACAAGCAGCAACCAACGAACTATGAAAGCTTCTAGCTAGAGACTAGCTAGAAGTGATTTAGGGAATTGAGCTAACAGACCTCTAACAAGCTGAAGCAGCTGAGGGATACATCAGCTAGGAGTAGTAAGTTGTGCAGTAATTGCACATAGGTAAGAGGGATATGAGTCACGAAGTGACTCAAGTTTCCTTAATTAGAAATTGGGTTATAAGTTATATCCTAATATGACTGTAATATGGTATGCTATCACCCGATAGCAGATAATCAGTAACTTGATAAAGAGCTACTATAAAGAGCATTTGAAGAGCAACAGAAAGTACTTTCCTTTTCTCTTCATCAAACATGTTATTTAGATATTTGTTACTTAGTAATTGAGTTTTATCACCCAAGATATTAAAAGATATAACTGTATGCTGCTTTATTGAATTCTAGCTGGGAAGTAATTCTGGCCTCAGCAATGAGAAGACCTTGTCCCCAAATTAAGTTACCTAGAGTACTTAAGTCCAAGTAACATATATCAGTATAGCCTATCTCACGGTACCTGAAGTCTCTGTCATTACACTTGACTAAAGACTTTTGTAGTTCATTGATTACTTCTCATATTACTTTCTTAGCATTGTAGTAGCTAGTTGAGTCTATTAAGTAAGATTTGCCTAACTAGGGTATTGTCTCATGTTTTTTAGCTACTATACATAGTGTACAGTATACAAGCTTAATAGCCTATATACTACTATTTTAGGTGGTAAGTTTTGTTACTATTTATATTTGATAATCAGCTCTTTTAACTAGAAGTAAAAAACGGCAGATGCGACAGTTACAGCACATGTGACACTAATTACTACATACATTACTCTCGCATCTCAAGCACAATACATTTACTAATATAGCTTGAATCACTGTCCGAGGTATAGGCCAAGGACTCCTCTGGACTCTCTGGCGTTGCTGGGCGCCTGTGGCTACGTGTGTTTCATGTAGCTGGCGCAATCTGGGATTTACTTGAGCCCTTCTCTTTTGCATTACCTATGGTCAAAGCTGTACCCCCCAATACCTGCCTACGCTTTCAACCATACTTAGCTTGCTGCTCAGCCAAAAAGGAATTTCTCTCTGCAGTTTCGAGGTCAAAAATCGCGATCGTGGTCATTGCTGTAGTTGCGGCTTTGTCAATTTTTGCTCAAATGATTTTTCCAGTCTCT
>JAJDMX020000388.1:0-35117 GCA_022345685.2 Nothomitra cinnamomea | reverse complement strand
GGCTGTTTTTGGCTGCTTGAAGACTATGAGGGTCGAGAGCGCGGTGGAGACCTTCTTTGCTGCCTCTGCTGTCGAGAAGAAGGGTATCTACAACGAAATCGCAAGGCGCAACCTCATATTTGATAACCTGACACGGAGCTCACGATATGCGAGTCCTAAGATGGATGGGAGTGGCTATGTGGAGGATTTGAATGGTTGGAGGCAGGACTCCGACAACGATGGCGAGGATATTCAGATGAAGGACGGATAGCCAGTTGATCTTGCTGAGCTTAAGAACATGTTTCCGAATCATCCTACTTTGCTAGGCTATTCCGGGTAGCTCATCTCTTTATGGATTGTATAGTAGAGAGTAATATGTTCTTTGCTTCTATAGTTTAGGCAAATTCAGCAACTTTTCTGCTTATACTTATACTTATAAGTTAGTCAAGGCTTAATAATTATTCCATATATGTAGATAAAATGAGCATCAAAATAACCATAATGACCATTGCTATCTATGTTATTAGTGTAATTTAAGATGTACTTGCTATAGTTTATTATCTAGAAAAAGAGAAGGTTTTGATTTATCTGCAGCAAATACTTTCTTATTTCAAGATTCTTTACAAAAAAGACTTTATGTTAGAAAGGCTCTTTGATAATTAGTACAAGTTTTATTTCAAATAAGCTTATAAATAGTTTAAATAGTTAAATTGTAATCTAAAGAATTTATAAATTTATTAAGCTTTAAATATATTGAATATTTAAAGTTCTCTGACTAAATAATTGCAAATTAAATAGTTAAATCAAGGCAATTTCAGAAATTATACTTTATGTACTTTACTATATACTGGTATAGCTATTACAGACAACTTGGGCCCTAAGCCGTAAAATGCTATGAACACAGAAATAGTGCAGAAATGTCACAGACATGAGGGTAGCACAGGAACCATTGAATAAAATTACAAACAGAGATTTATTAGGTATAGCATATGACTGAGAAAACTAAATACTAAATACGAGTAACAACAAAATTTACTAGAGTATAAGCTTAGAATGACAGCGTGCTATGTATAGCAACTGAAAAATATAAGACAAGACCTTTGTTAGACAGCCTTTGCTTAAACAAACTTAGCTAGCTACCATAATACTAAGAGAGCAATATGAGTAGTAACTAATAAACTATAAAGACTTTTAGTCAGGGACTGACTAAAAGCAACTCAGAAGTCAAGCTAATGAATCCCTGGCTAGCTGAGGAAGCTGAAAGACATATTAGCTAGAGATGGTAAGTTATGTTATAATTGCACAGAGGTAAGAAAGATATAAGTTATGCAGTAATTTAGGTTTCCTAAGTTAGAAATTAAATTGTAAGTTATACCTTGATATGACTATAATGTAGTATGCAATCACCTGATAGTAGGTAGTTAGTGACTTAATAAAGAGCTGCTATAAAGAGCGCTTAAAGAGCAACGAAAAGTGCTTTTCTCTTCTTTTCATTGAATATATTATTTGAAACTTTGTTACTTAACAATCCAAGTTTTATTATTTAAGATATCAAAAGATATAATTGTACACTGCCTCATTGAATTCTAGCTGGGAAATGACTTTGATTCCCAGTAATGAGAAGACTCTGTTTATAAATTAAGTTACCTAAAATATCCAAGTCTAAGTAATATGTCAGTATTACCTACCTATGGTACCTGAAGTCTCTACTATTATACTCCAAGCTGTAGGATACTACAGACATGGGAGGGGTGCAGAAACCATTGAATCAGATTGTGAACGAAGCTCTATTAGGTATAGTATATAGTTAAGAGAGCCAAATATCGAATACAAATAACAATGGAACTTACTAAGGTATGAGCTCAGAATAGTAGTAGGTAAGCTGTTAAGTTTGCATACTGCACGCTATACGTGGTAACTGAAAAACATAAGAAAATACTTCAGCCAAGTAGTCTTTACTTAGACAAACTTAGCTAGCTACTATAATGCCAAAATGTTATGAATATCTCAAGCTTTATCAGGAAATACCACAGATATGGAAGTGGTACTGTTATCATTAAATCAGATTACAAACCCATAGGGTAAGGGATAACATACACGGCTCAGCAAAGATGAACTGAATATGAGAATGGACAGCACTTGCTATGGGTAGGTAGATATTATAAGTATTCTAAGCCTTATCAGGAATGCCATGGATACAGGAGTGGTACTGTTATCATTAAACTGGATTACAGACCCATAAGGGCAAGGGTGGCACATACAGCTTAGCAAGAATGAACTGAATACAAAGATAGATAGCACTTGCCATAGGGAAGTAAGGGCCGAAGCAAAGTTCACGCAATCAGCACTCTCAGTATTAGGAACACAACCTACAGCAAGCTAATAAATCACTTATACCCCGGTTAAGGCAACAACTTTAGCTAGTTACACAACTGCTAAATGGCCTAGCCAGAAAGTAACTGGCTAATAGGAACTACTATGACCTATAAGCGCAGAACCATTAGTCGTGAAAGGAGAACTAGAAGAGCTAAAGAATATTTGGCAGCTAAAGAACATGTTAGCTAAGTATTGTAGGCAGCTCAGGTATGGATAGAAAGTTATGAGTCACGATGACTTAAGTTTCATTATTGGACTTGATATGAGTCAAGTGTGAGTCACACCAAGGAAAGAATACATCAAGTAGTATAAGTCACTAATTGGCAGGTAGCCAAGAGATCAGTGAAGAGATGGCTATAAATATATTGTTAAGATCTTAGAGAAAGCATATTTTCTCCCCTCTTCACTGAGTATCTTATTAGTTTAGCTATAAAAGCTTTATATCAAGAATCATTGTCCAAGATATTCTTTGATATAGTTACAGCAGAACCATTTTGCTATTTCAGTATATAGGATCAACATAACTGTCTCACGGTCATCCTCAAAATGCCTTGCTGCATACTTGAACACTTAGACAAACTAGGAGATGAGACCTTATTGGAGTCAGATTGTTACATACATCAACTAAAGACGATAAGTTATATAGTAATTGAAGGACACAAGAAGAGATAGATACAGATATGACAATGCTTATTCCAAGGAACTGCTAAAGGTTAAGAGCAGTGGCCAAGGCAATACTAAACCAGCAACTCTTCCACGATTGGGAAACAGTATAGACCCAAGACAAGCGTGGACGATTGCTATACCAAACTACACCAAAGCCAACGAAGAAGGTTCTGGAGGCACACCGAACAATCCCGAAAGCAATTAGCTCTGTAATAGTATAGATGCGCACAGAGAAGATAGGACTACAGCTATTTCTCTACCAGAGAAAGGTTCCAGATTTCAGAAGCGGATTCTGTGACTATAGACGAGGGCTTTAAACCGTCAAGCATATCTTGCTTGACTGCACTTCACATGCCCACCTTCGCAGGACAGTTCTCTTTTTGGGAGACAGAGACCGGAGGAGGAACACCAAAGATTTACGGGTACTATTGAGCACACCTGCACTAGCCATGAGGGCCGCGAAATTCATGGCACAGACGAGGCTCCTCGGGCAATTCGGAGCAACCTCATGGAACGAAGAGTAAGGCGTACACTGGGCGAAGACAATAAGTTCTGATAGAGGCAAGACGGCAGGGAAGGCGGACAGCCTGCATGTCAGGGAGGATACAGCACGAAGCACAGAAATTACAGGCTACCATGCGATCAGCCATGGAGAATAGACAAGCATGCCGCATAGCACTGATTAAGGGCGCTGGAATGGTCCATGAATTAATAAATAAATAAATAAATAAATAGAATACAGAGTACACCATTTGTTTTCTACAGGGCACAGGACACAGGCTCGCGATGTGGTTTAAATCCGCAAAGTGCTTCTTGACTTTTTTTGTTTTTTTGTTTTTTTTTTCCCAGCTTTTTTCGGCCACCCCTCCTCCAGCAGCTTCTCCAATACTTTTAAAAAAATTTTCATCTGCTCCTGCCCCTTTGTTCTGTCCACGGAGGCTGTGTTATTCTAGGTGATCTTCTCTTCAATATAGCGTTCCCGCAAATGTGGCGAAGCGAAAATTTACAAGATTTGTGGCTATTCCATTGGCTGATTAGCAATTCAAACCGTCATTTTCGGGACTTTTGACGAAAGTGCTCTCATGTCGTTGCTTGCGGTTGATCTAATCTGACTAATGTGCATATGCAGAACAAGGTCACCCCACCACTACACCCAGAACCCCTGTCAACCCATCACCTTGTAGCGACAGAAAGCTCCAATTGCGCAGTGTCTAAATACAAAACAGTGGTGGAGGAAATTCTTCCTCGAACCAACACCGAATGCATACAGTGGATGACTTCCGCTCCCAGGGGCCATCACAGAATCAGGGATCATTCCTTAAGTGCTCCTGTCGCTGATCGAGATCACGAAAGCGTGCCGTTACAGGTCCGCAGCGCTACACGACAGCCTTCTCCAGGTGCACACCGCCGTAACACACACGATGGCAATGACTCGGAATCGGCTGTGAATACGCAGGTGAATGACAGTGATAGAAATACTTACGAGAGTAATAGATTTATACAAAGGCGTGGATTTTTGGCATTTGACATTTTCAGAAAGTTATTCTCATCCATGTCGAAAACACCCTTGTTTCTTCGCTCTTCACCTGCTGCGGGAACGGGCTCCTATGGCGCACTCCCTACAATCAGAGGCCTGAGCTTCAGTGCGGGTAGCTCAGAGGTTGAGAGTTCCGATTTAGATGACGACGATCTTGATGATGTGAGGAGGCGGGATAGGCGGAGAGGGCTACTTTTAATGCCCGGCGTAAGTAGACGATCTGGTTTACGTGTTTCTGAAGCATCAAATACTCCAGAGAATGTGACAAACCGGAAAAGGGAAACCCGAAAGGCTCAGCACTCGTTATTGAGTCATGAGAGCACTGTTGCCTCATCCAGCGAGGAGGACGATTCTGCTCGTGGTGCCATAGAGGAGCGTATCTCAGGCGGCGGATTGAAAGCTCATGTTAGCACTACGCCAGGGGCTAGCATATCTGGGAGCTTCCATCCACCTCTAGACGCTGACCCTAGTACGGATGACGAGGATTCGAATGGTGCCGACGAGGTAGTACAAGTGGCCAGTACTGGTAGAGAATACAACGAGGATGACCCACCAGATAACTCGCCGTGAGTATTTATATCTATAATCTGCATGTTTCGATTTGTTGCAAAGTCACTCTCCTTTTCTGCGTGTACTCTCTCGAGCAAGGAGAATGCGATAGATTTCAGGGTTTCGTGACACTTCTCTGGGGAAACCAAAATGAGCGAATCAGGCTAATTCCGCCGTGGCCAGATACTCTCAGGTCCGAGCATCGGTGTCGGCTATAGATGACATATCTCTGTCCATTAATAGTACGTCCAGACTGTCCCTCTTGTGCTATATAGAGTATCTAGTGACCTAAGAAAAATGCATAGCACCACGAATGTGGTTTCTGTCCATGCTGTTTTCTATCATGGGTTCTTCAACTAACCTCTTCTTCTCTTTGCGATATCCGAGCATAAGTATCACGCCTGTAATTGCACTTTTACTTGTTCACCCCCTCGGGCTTCTTTGGGACAAGCTCCTCAAATGTCATGATGATCCGGAAGAGAAATTTATCAACGGTATCCTACAAAGTTCTGGTCAATCGGCAATACCGGGCCTTGAGACGGAACTGAATGGAGCAAGTGATGCATTAGAAACTGCTGCTAATTACCTAGAAGCCAGCGCAAATCTCTTTCCTGGGCAGGCGCAAAGGAAGAAATCTAATGTTCCTCAAAGTCGAAGAGAACGTCTGCGACTCTGGCTGGCTCAAGGAAAGTGGAATCAGAAAGAGCACAGCTGCGTCTATATTAGCAGTAATGTCTCTTTCGGATTCGCCTTTGCTACTGATGTCAGTTGGTTTAACTCCTATGAATATGGAGGAAGCTGACCGTTTCCCCTAAAGGTCATTGTCGAGCAAACGCACTTCTACCATCAAGACCCAGGCGTACTTTATCAGATACTTCTGACTATTTCGACCCAGATTCTTGGATACACCTTTGCTGGTCTTACGCGTCGCTATCTTGTACGACCCGGTGGCATGATATGGCCTGCTACCTTGATGTCAACGGCAATGTTTACAACCTTGCATAAGGAGCGCAATAAAGTTGCCAATGGATGGGAGATATCCAGGTGGAAATTCTTCATGATCATTTTCTTATCAGGGTTTACCTGGTACTTTGTACCCGGTCTTTTAATGCCTTCCTTGAGTTATTTCAACGTTATCACTTGGTTTGCCCCAAAGAATGTTGTCGTTGCCAATTTGGTATGTTTCGTTGCATTCACCAATGCTCTTAATGGACACAGTAAAGCAGCTAACCATCCTAACGTATATAGTTTGGAGTAGCCTCTGGACTGGGCCTATTCCCCCTGACTTTTGACTGGTCTCAAATAGCCTACATTGGCTCACCATTACTGACACCCTGGTGGGCAGCTATGAATGTTGTAGGTGGCTTGGTCATTGTGATGTGGATTATTGCCCCGATAATGTGTTAGTGTGACTTCATCCTGCTTTTAATTCGTTAGGGTGAACTGACTTTAAAAAGATTACAGAGATGTCCTGTTTTCTGCATATATGCCTATATTGTCAGCAGCCGTCTTTGACAATACAGGCCGCCCATACGATGTCACCAAGATTCTCACATCAGACTTCCTATTTGACGAAGAAGCGTACCACAAATATAGTCGGGTTTTCCTTCCAATTACGTATGTCTTAAGTTATGGTCTACAGTTTGCTGCTCTGGCCGCTCTTATAACACATACAGCGTGTTGGCATGGCAAGGATATATGGAGGCAATGGAAAAGGTCCTTAATGGAGACCGAGGCCGAAAAAACTAATATTGCCTATCAGCCTATACCCACTTCTGATCGAAGCGATTCTAATCTCGCCAATGGGCGTCTTAAGAGGAGAAATACTGGGAGGAGCAGTCGTAGTCGCAGGCAATCCATGGGAGATAATCCTGGGCTAGACAACTTAATGGATGGGGAAGACGTTCATTGTCGCCTAATGAGGCGATACGACGATGCACCGATCACCTGGTACCTGATAACTTTCTCTATCATGGTCATCGTAGGCATATTTGTTGTGGAATAGTAAGTACTAAGAGAGAGCCGGGTTCCTGGGGAATGTGTTAACGGAAAAAACAGCTATCCTGTCCACTTACCGTGGTATGGGCTTCTTCTAGCGTTGGGAATCTGCGGTGTCCTTTTCATCCCTATAGGCATAGTCATGGCTATCACAAACCAGCAGAGTAGCCTTTATCTGATCTGCCAATTGATTTGTGGAGTCGTATTCCCGGGTCGGCCAGTAGCTAACATGGTTTTTGTAACTTATGGCTACGTGAGGTCTCAGTTTCAGTTTCTACGTGAAAGGAGCTAACTAGCATATGCAGATAACATCGACACAAGGTCTCAAATTCGCTGCCGATCTCAAACTGGGACATTATATGAAGATTCCACCTCGCATTCTCTTCTCAGTCCAGATGGTTGCAACTGTTGTCTCGTCTCTCACACAGATCGCCGTTCTTAATTGGATGTTCCGCAATATCACAAATATCTGCACTCCTCAAGCCATCAACGGGTTCACATGCCCTATCGCCAGGGTTCACTTCAATGGAAGTATCCTCTGGGGCGTCGTAGGGCCTAGGAGATTCTTTGGTCCTGGAGCTATATATCGCCCTCTGACGTGGGCGTTTCTGATTGGAGCAATTGCCCCCATCGGAGTCTGGTTACTAGGCAGAAGCAACCGGAGGAGTATCTGGAGAAAGGTGAATCTGCCAGTTTTGTTCGGTAGTTTGAGCTGGATACCTCCTGCTGTAAGTCCACTGTCATTCCTGTATCGTCAATTGTCCACCTGCGCCCACTGACTCCCAAACGCCTCATAGACCGGACTCAACTTCTCCGTCTGGGCCCTAGTCTGCTATATCTTTAACTATGTCATCCGTCGACGTGCCTCCGCCTGGTGGGGCAAATATACCATGACCCTGTCCGCAGCACTAGATTCAGGTTTGGTGTTTGCATTAGTAGTGGTCTTCTTCGGTTTCGTGTATCCTGGGTGGATGGATGGATTTAAGTGGTGGGGAACGGAGGTCTTTAAGCAAGGCTGTGACTGGCAGGCTTGCCCATATAAGACTCTGAAACCTGGTGAACATTTTGGCCCCAATAGGTGGTAGATACGGTTAGCAATTTTTTTGGAGGCGATTGTCAACCTTCTAGACCATTTCATCTCATCCCCACCACTGCATTGCACGGCTAGAGTAGTTTGGCAGCTTCTTTGGTGCATTTTATGGTTGAGCAGGTAGCTAAATTTACTTAATTAGGTGTTTAGTTCTCATGTTCGTGATGTACAACATAAGATGTACCGTTGGTAAAGGCTGTCGTATCATCTACCGAGAAACGAAAATCGAGAATTAGGTTCTAACTCAAGTATTGTATAAGGGTACAAGGGTCTAATAGTAGGCAGCCGAGTTTGTAATCCGAAGCGATGTAAGCGGATTCTCGAAATGCTACGAATGTTCGATTAGCTTCATGTTTACTAACGAGCAAGTAACAAGTCAATATAAAATGTATACGTACCATAGAGTAGAATCTGTAGAATCGCTCAAAATTCCTTTTCAGACCCGTGCTCAAGTGAGCTATAAGCAACGATGTCAAGCACAAGCACTACACCATGCAGCTAGATGGTCAAAACGTCGAATTGCTACTACTTTATCAATGAAAAAACCAACAGTAGCACGCCTTTGCAATGCTCCTACTACCCCCAAAAAACGTCAAGCTCGTCCTATTCTTTTCAGCACACCTACAAGAAAGCAACTTGTTGATTTTGTAACTTCTTCTGCTGTTAATCGACAAATGACCTACGAAGAACTTAAAGAAGCTAAGAAATTAGAATGCTCGCCTGATAGCATTCGTAAAGCTTTTTATAAAGAAGGATATAAACGAAGATGGCCAGGAGAAGGGTATAAAGTAGATTGTTCACGGCCTACCTTTAGAAAATTGTTGCTTTGCATGATATGGGGCACAATCACTGGAGAAAGCAAAGGTCCTATGGTTATATGGGATAAGAAGAACTGGGGAAATATTACAGCAAAGGCCTACAACGAGCATATTGTTCCTGTTATCCGCGAGATTTGGCAGCAGTCAGGAGGTACGACGCAGCAGCACACTGAGCTACGATGACCCAAAAGGCATACCAGACCCTCAGAGTTCCTAAAATGCTATGGCCGGCATCCTCCCCTGACCTTAATCCATGGCGACTTCTAAAAGCTCGCCTTCGAAAACACCAGAACCGGCCGGGCACTTTGGAGGCTATGGTGGCAGCAATTCACGAGGAATGGGACAATCTACGTTTAGAAGATTTTGAACACTATATCCAAAGCATGCCTGACCGCATTCAGGCCGTCATTGCTGCCTGCGGAGGTCATACAAAGTGGTAATCCTGTATTTAATTCTGCGCTCGCTTAGAATTGCAGACACAACTGCCCACCATTAGATCCTTGTACCGCACTACGTAGCGGGTTCTCGCGAACTACCTGCGAAGACCTCAACTCGCATGTGACAATGTTTAGAAGGCTCAAAGGCTGAGACCTCCGGTATTGATGAGATTCCGTTTTGCTTCACCGCAGGAAGCTGTGCGTATAAGGCTTTGATAATTAGTGAAGCAGAAATCATTTCAAACCATTCACTGTCTGACTTGTCGTGCCAAGTCGGACTTTACTTCCGCTGCAACCGAGATATCCAGCAATATCCGTAGCTCACTCACATCCATGTACAGAGGAAGACTGTGTCAATGCTTCTTACCCCACGGATATACAAACTCTCCCAGGTGCCGGACAGGGGAGCAAGAACCTCAGCGCTGCCGTTTTATTCCCAATCTGCCCTCTGGGCTGAGAGTCTAGCTGCACAACGTCACGCCAAGAAGATGCTATTAGTCCATCAGGTTGGCTGCGTGAAGGTGGGAGAGGTCGTAAGGTAGTTACATTGGCGCAGGCGTTATATGTTACAATAGCTGATATAAATGCTACCAGATACACGCTCACATACACGCCGTCGGCGGATCGAATATTACCTACGCCTTCACATCTGCATCTCAGATTAAAGAATACATCCGCAATTCCACTACGAGCGGCATATTTGCATGGCCCATACACTATCTACGTAGCAACATACCCTTCTACGTTCAATCCGAACGAGAAAGTGCAGTCACCAAAACGAGAGGGCATCCCGCAATTCGAGCCGAATCTAAAAGCTGGAGGCATTTGGACAGCAAAGCTCTCTATCCCTGAAGATATAAGGGAAACTTCAGAGACAACCGCTTCGAGATATGATGACGAGACTCGGACGAAAAGTGTTACTTGGGTTATCGAGATCGCGTCACAAATTATCTTCTCGGCTTCCGCTAGCGTTCATTATGGGCTTTTGGTAGGGCGGGACGAAAAGTCACTCAGTCTGGGGCTCCCTTTATTAGCAAATGCGGATTACCCAGGGCCAGGCCAGGTAGAAGACCATCAGCAAGGCCGAGGACACAAGATTGTGCACCAGGCACTTCATGCCAAGGGTGTATTCTCGAAATCTATTAAGTTGGAAGTAGATGATACTGAAAGCCTATGGAATAAACCGGCGTTTCCGGAATGGGGCGATGCGGGGAAAGGGCAGGAAGCGAAACTAGAATATCCAGATCCAAGGGAAGGGGAGATTTTACTCGGCAGCAGCGGGGGAGAGCCATCGGGAGCATCCCAGCCACAAAAAGGTGGGGCTAGTATGAAGAGAAAGCAGAAGAAGGTTCACCTGGTCATTGTAACGCATGGATTACACGGCAATCTTGGTGCGGACATGTTGTACCTAAAGGAGGCAATCGATGCGGCTGCGAAACAAGCACGTGAGGATGCAAAAAGGAGACGTGCGAAACGTAAGGAAGATCAACGGAAAGCGTTTGCGTCAAGACCTCGCTCTAGCTCGACACGCGCAGTGGGGGAACCCGGAAGTTCTACAGATCCACATTCAAAAGCTGCGACTGCCACTGAAGCATGCGAAGACTCTGGGACCGAGGATGAAGAAGTTATCGTCCGAGGGTTTAGCGGCAATGCTATCCGGACGGAACGTGGTATTAAATATCTTGGGAAACGGCTTGCAAAACACGTATTAGAAATTACCTATCCTGACCAACCGTTCTTGCCCGTAAAGAGATCGACAAGCAGGTCTTTGGCCATGACATTGTCTGGCCAAGGCAGAAAAGATTCCGAAATGGGTCAGCCAGTTCATAAAGGAAGCACCATTCACAAAGAGGCCAATGAGAAGAAAGAACTTGCATATAAGATTACAAGCATAAGTTTCGTGGGCCATTCACTTGGCGGGTTGGTTCAGACCTACGCCGTCGCCTACATCCAGAAGCATTCTCCCCAATTCTACGATAATATCAAACCTGTTAATTTTGTAGCACTTGCATCGCCGTTTCTTGGATTGAGCAATGAGAATCCGATTTATGTCAAATTTGCTCTTGACTTCGGACTTGTGGGTAGAACTGGTCAGGATCTTGGTCTTACCTGGAGACCTCCGACTCTTGCAAGGAGTGGCTGGGAAGCTATCGTTGGTGGCCTCGGCACTGGGAGGCAGAAAGGTAAAGAGCAGGATCCTCTGTCAAAACCATTACTTCGTATTTTACCCTCAGGTCCTGCACACCAAGTCTTAAAACGATTCAGGAACAGAACAGTCTACGCGAATGTCGTGAATGATGGCATTGTTCCCCTACGAACAAGCTGCTTGCTCTTCCTCGACTGGCGCGGACTCGGAAGAGTAGAGAAAGCTAGAAGGGAGAATGGCGTAGTAGGAACGATGGCGGCTTGGGGGTTCGCAGAATTAACAGGTGCCACATCTTCAAATCGAGGGAAGACCGTTGGGGGTGATGACGGTGACAGTGATCCCAGCGATGAAGGGATCAATACCCCAACACAACATGGCGAAGGCGCGACCGTTCCACAGCCTTCGGCAGCTGCTGAGATCGATGCGGATGCCGTCCAATCTCTTGAGCCTGATGCGAGTCAATTCCTCGCCGGGGGTAACAGGTCTCACGGTGTTGAAAGCCAAGGTCTGGTAAAGACCCCGATTTCACACCCTTCCAGCCCGCTCAGTGGATTTTTCAAGTTCCTGCAGCCAAGCCAGAGCACAAGCAGTCGTAAGAGCTCAAAGGTATACAGTAGAGGCCAAACGATGTCACCATCGTCAGATTCTGCCTCTGACAGCACTCAATCGACTGGGAGGCCCGAGCAGGGCTGTAGCGCCACAAACTCAAATGCCACAAACAAGCGGCCAGTTATTACGAGGGGAGACTCCGCGATGGAGAATACTGATAACGTTCTCGGTCCACCCAGGACCACTTTCTTTGAGTCAGCCGCGGATATCATGAACCCCCCTCTTCCCTCTACTGAATTTATCATAGATCCATCTAAGCGCCCCCGTACCATTTTTCATGATCGAGTATACCACCCTGAGGATATACCTCCTCCACCTGCAAGACCTCGGTCAGGGTTAAGAAGAGGAGATTCTACGGACACTGGGAGCGCTGACTCTAGCTATGACTCCAGTATGAAAGTGGAAGAGAAGATCGCCAGAGCTTATCACAGAGATATGGCATGGCGGAAGGTTTTGGTCCGTCTAGAGCCAGACGCGCACAACAATATCATTGTGCGACGAATGTTCGCGAATGCATATGGCTGGCCTGTTGTCAAGCATATGGTTGACACCCACTTCTCCGATGCCGCTGTTGCGCGGATCCGAGATGACGTGGAGTCTAGTGTTGAGCGGGCGAAAGCCATGGATCAAGGAGTTAGCACCAAGGGAGAGGAAGCGAATTCCGGGGGTTCTAACGCACTAAACGCGGCGGAAAGCGAAGCAACCGACGAAGTACCTGAGATGGCTGCGCCTGCAGATGGCAGACCGAGCACTCGCCCATCCGCCTCAAGGGCTGAAACTCTCGACTCGGCACAATGGGATGACGCTTATTTCGAAGGCACCACCGACGAGGACGAACCAGAAAGCCCTCTTGAGCCGAAGAACATGTTAGGCGGGGCAGGCGTCCTTGGCCGATTCCTCCGTCCGCTCCCTCCGCTCAACCCGCCTGGACAAACACAGGCGACTCACGAGGGCGGTGGTGGCTCTAGCGCGGCAAAGGGGACAACAGAAGCTGAGATTGCAGATTTCCTAAGTGCCTCTCCGATTCAACGAAGTCCTGCGGATCCCAAATCCAGCACTGCCTTAATACAAAGAGTGACTGGTGAGGATACCCACCTTGTTGCTTCACCTCCGCTTCTCTCCCCGGAAAGCATCACCGAGGACGCGACGCATGTCGGTTTAAGGCGTTCTTTAGGCGGGCTTGGAGTCCCTCGGCACAAAACCCACGCAGACGGTGAGCACAAAGGCGCAGAAGAGGGCGTTGGAGAGGAGGTCGCGAGATTAAGTTCTTCCGGACATTGACATGTATTCTTCCACCGAGAGAGAGGTTTTTCCATTCTTCCAACCACGCAAATTTTATTTCCGGGTCCGCTGTTCAGTTCGCGTAATATAGGCGTGGTGGTTTGTTTTTCTCAGTTTCCCAGCTTTTTCGCATTAGAATGGAGTTGAAAGCAGCATTGCTGGCAGCATTGCTGGGGAAGTCGACTCGATAGGAGCGGAGCGGCGCACCTCTTTTTTCTTTTCTTGGAACCTGAGCCAGCCCATCACCATCGTCATTCATGTACCCCATTCTTAACCACATATCTCTTAACTGGCCAAACAACATCTCGCTTGTCTGATAGGCTGCCAATGCGAGAACATTGGACGTCACACACACATAATACCATCCTTCCACCACAACCGTAATACCCACAATTTAACTGGTTGAAAAACAAAGATCTCCGTCCGGACCAGGATGTGTTCAGCCCAGATTGACATCTTAACTACGTATGCGGCTTCTAGAGCAGAGCTGAACTGCCCTCTCGCTTGCTTTATCAAACTTGGCACTCCTTTATTGGACCTTCCTAAACACGAAAACTTCCTTCGATTTACTATTAAGCACTATGAACACAGATCCCGCTGGCTATGCTTATAACTCCACTTCTCGAAGATTTCGAGCCTGTCGAGTCCCGTCCGAGTTTAGGGAGTCATACTAACCAGCTACAGGAACCGTTGTCAAAAAGAATAACAGCTAGAGGAAAAGGCCAGGGATTTTATTAGAGAATAGAGGAGTAGCTTAGAGACCCAAATCCAAGGCCTAGCCTGTTCGTCAAGTCGAGTGAATTAAAAAGAAATAAGCTAACTACAGACGTCATAGAATTCATCGGGACCATGAGACCATACAGGCTACTCCAACTCTCTCTGCTCCAATACTCCCACGCAAATGGCATGCAATCCGAGTCTCAGTGGTCCTTCAATTCCAGAAAGACCGTAGCAGCGCGTCTCCATCAACCGAAACCTTCTACGTTCAATGGTAGCCTAGATAGCTATCCCTAATAGATTCAGTAATCCACCGCTTCTGAATATCAATCCTAACGTTGTTAGTCCCTCTAAGGACAAACTCCGCAACCGTAGCACCCGAGGTGTTCATTGGTCCTTGCGTCCCTTCGATTGTTAGCTTGACGAATCGCCCCAGCTGTATCGGTGCGGGAAACGTGACTTCCGTCGTGTTTCCACGCTTGGGCTGGATGATAAAGGTGCTGATTTCGGAAGCGGGATCGGAGATGGTGATGTTGTCGGATCCGTACACCTCGGTGAAGGGCCCGTCTATAGAACTGGAACTGGTAATGTTGAACTTCGTCGGCGGAGCTCCACCCCAGTTCAAGAACGCGTTGTTAGCGGTCTGAGCGGTAGGCCCTAGGTCCACTATGAAGGACGCTGGGTCAGGTGTCATCGGCTGCCATTTGGTGGAGTTGGCTCCATCGATGGCGGCCTCGGGAATCTGGCCTGGGACGAAAGGATCCGATGTAAAGACCGGCATGCATTGCAGGAAATCTCCGGGAACTGTCTTGACCAGGTGCGGCGTCCGATTCTCAATCGTGATGGTTTCGCCTACCGCCAGCTTGGTCGTTGTGTCGTTTGCGTTCCCGTTGATAACGGTTATAGTCCCCTTTGCATTTGCATCGACGAGAAACTTCGATGTCGTGGGAATCCGGGTGAGTGTAGTGTGGGTCGAGTTCATGAATGGGCGGAAGGTGGCGCCCATGTAGGCAATATCCCTGATCTTGAGCTGCTCCAAGTGCGGCACCGCCACGGGGGAAATGTAAAGGCCCTCCATCTTCGCACGGAATCCAAGCCACCCAAAAGGCGACATTTGGCCGTGGCCACCGTGGCCGGTGAGGAAAGGGAAGGCGGGATTCGTACCACCATTCGTATTAACATTGTCATCTATCTGCTCCGAAAACTGGTACCATGGCGACCGCACGTAAGGCTCGAAACCATTGAACATGTACGTTAGTGAGCTGCAACCAGAGGGTGAGAGCTGCGCTGCTGATACCTGGTAGGAGGCGAAGGTCATAGCTGGGCCGTCGGGACTCTGAGCATCAGCGTACTACAGCAAGTTAGTAACTGGCTTCCCCCAAATCGGCTGAAGGTGACTTACCCATTCTAAATTCAGGAGCGCCTGCGTCTTGTTTTCCGGGGTAAGTGGGTAGCTGAGGAGGACCACATCTGCTTGCTTAACAACCACCGAGTTGTTCATTGTGGAAAACTCCAGAGTTATGCCTGTTGCTGGATCCTCCGGGACCGTGAGCGCGTCAGCTTGCTGGTTCCAGGCATTAACACTGGCAAAGCCAAGGAAGTTCAAGACAGAGTTTATCGTCTTGAAGACGTAGCGGATCAAGCCCATGGTAAAGGCCCCATTGTCGACGTGATTCGCATACTCGTCCGGATCTGTCATGTTCTTCAGTTCCCATTTTCCAGTCGTCGCATTGAATGACAATTTTTGCGAGTACATCGAACTGATGTCGAGCATCGCCGGGAGAGCTTGGTACATCAACCAAGTCTTGTTGCCGGTTGCGAGGTAAGTGTTAAAAAGATTCATAAAGATGTCACCGTTGATGTGATACTCGTAGTCGACACACGGTCCTGTTGCTGTGCAATTACCAAATCGGGCATCCGTCCAGGGGAAGATGGCGCCGTGTTGGATTCCGTAGCTCTCAGCATTCTTTTGTGCCTGCCCTAGATGATTGATTCGGTATCTTCCAATGGACAGGGCATACTCTGGTGCAGTCGAGAGGATGGACGGAGACATGAAGACATCAGCGTCCCAGAACACTTGCCCAGCATACGAGTCGGAGGTGAGGCCGCCGACGGAAACACTCTTGTCGTTCGCACCATTGGGCGCGCTCGGCCAAGGTAGATTCTGCAAGAGGAAGAATTGCGTGACCACGCTAGTTATGTGCATTCCCTTCCAGTAGTCCTGCAACGTACCGTTGGCGTCTCTGAAATCCTCGATAACATCCGCATTGAACTTCTTGTTCCATTGAGCTGTGGAATCCGCCAAAACAGCGTTCCAGCCAGTCTGCTGTCCGTACTGACAGGCTGTTCGAGCGACCTGCGCAGTATCGTTGTAAGCGTCAGAAGAGGCGACACCAATGGATTTTACAAAGGTGGCGGGTTCGCCCTGCTTCAAGTAAACCTTGAACTCTTGGGCTATGGTTGACTCGTTCGTCGAGATATACGGCCTGCCCTGAGCCAAAGCCCTGGAGCTCTGATCGAATGCGCTCGAACTCGAATTCAACGCCGAGAAAACATATGCGGTTATGTTCAATCCGCTTGGCTGCACCGCCGTCCAGATTTCGTTGTTGTCATCCATAGATTTGTTTACAAACTTCGTTCGCAAGGCGCTCCTCCCATCCAGGACATCTGTGATGGTTCCGTTATGGTCTGCCGACGCAACGATATCCAGTCTGACCAAGGCAGAATTCGTTTTGCCTTCCGCTTGGTCAAGGAAGAGCTGGTAGGTAATATTGAACGAACTGCCGCCGGGTGTGGGGGTCCAAGTCAATTGCCACGAAGCAACGGCATCGCGCATGCTCAGACTGGTGTTGAAGTTCGATATAGTCGAGTTGTCAATGCCTGACATAAAAGTCTATACGCCCAAGCATCAGCGAAGCTCTGTTAATTTATTATAGATGCGCTACATACCTGGCCCTCACTCGTCGTGAATAGCAGGTCAGACCAATGCGGTATCCCGCTGATGACGCTCTCTCCTCCTCGCTTGAGGAGCTCCGGGAAGTTCGTCCTCGTGGTGTTTGACTGAGAGTCCCAGAAGCCCGCAATGGTGGCAAAGGACACGCGGGGGTCATCGAGGGGCCAGCCGTTGATCGGCGGTGGACCATTTGAGTCCGAGAGATTCTTGTCTGCTGAAAAGAAGGGTCCTTCTGCCGCCAAATTGATACCGAAGTAGCCGTTGGCGAGGTTCAGGTGTCCCTGGAACTGATTCTGATCTAGTTCTATTGTATACAAGACCATTGAGTCAGGGTCGTAGTGAATATTCGGGTTCTTCCATGGCTGGGTGAAGTCCGCTCCCTGGGCATTGACGGCATTGACGGCATTGCCAGCCCAAATGAGGATGAGAAGAAGCACCGAATGCATTGTCAAGACTGAGGACCCGCGGAGCCTTGTTGAGCGAGATATGGTGGATCCTGGGATCCTGGGGACCTGGGTTGCTTGAAGTGGGAACGAATGCCAACGAATGGTAAGGATATGTATGAATTGGGGGGTATCTTCCGGGCAGGGATATCTCTTGGAGATGTGTAACTGATTACCACAAGCAGAACAGACCAGGCTGAAGAAGGAGAAGAAGAGTTTCTAGAGCGTCGACCTGGGCGAGGTGCAGCCCTTAAGGGCTCGAAAAAATTAGAAGAGGCCGAGGGACTAGATTTCGAGCCAGACCAGGACAGGACTGGGAAAAACCAACGTCATTGAATGGCTAGCACTACCCGCGATGACCAGGATATGGGGAACATTAACTCCTAGCCCGGCAGGTAAGCAATCACCAAGCTACTGCGAGTGTTAAAACTGAGGAAGGTGTGAACGGCACCATCACCGACCATTGGCCGATCCGGCCCACTTTCGACAGAGCCGGTCCTGCATATTCCCGCATTTCGCAGGTGCTGACCATGGCCGACTTGGAAAAGCGAGATTTTGGAATTGCGGGGAAATTTTTCAGAGCGTCTTTCAGAGCGCCGATCAGGGCCGCTTGGAGGTGACGTTGGACAAGCCTCCCCCAGGCCCCTTGCCTCGTAAAAGCTTCAACATTACTCGAGAATTCGCTATGGACTGGGATTTCGCCTTTGTCTCTCCAATCCAGTTCCGTTTTCAATTTACTGCATAGATATAGATATGAACTAAACGCCATCCTTTGAGGTGAGGACGTACTCGAAAGTTTCTCCTTCCCTTCAGAGTGATCGACGGTGGGACATTCAGGCTTGACAACCCCTCATGGTGACTCGTATTACGGCAGTGTAATGGCTCTGGTGACCTGGCTCGGCGGCGTGGGCATGTAGTGTGCAAAAAAGCCTGGAAAGGTGCCCTGTGCCAAGCTATCTCGATCCTGGCAGCCGCACGCGGCCGCCGTTAAGACTCGCAGGCACGAACGTAAGTGGCATTTTTTAGCGTTCAAGATCTGATGGTTCGGCTTGATTTGGCTTGGTTGGACTCGCTTGCCGTTGCTGACATAATTGGCGAATTCGCTAGATCCGACGGCAGTGATTGGCTGGCTAATCGAGCTGAGACGTTCGAACGCCAAGTGCGTCAGCTCGCTCACTTCACTTCCAGGCTTCTCCGCTGCGGCTTAACTTAACTCTTGGTCGTCTTGAGTGAGAACGTGGCTGCATCGACAGCATCACCGCCAACTCCATCTCCTGACGCGATAATTGGCGTCGACGCATACCAGACCGCGCCGTTACGACCCACGGCCGTTCTCTAGTCCCATCTGCATTCGCTTTGACGTATCACCCGCTACATGTATTAGTCGTCGCGTTAACATATAGCCTCTCAGCTCGCCGAGAAACTCAATCCGTCTGCATCTTGCGACAATTGGTAGTCAAACCTCACATATCTTCCAACCCCGATCTCCAACCACCACTTAACACACGCACGGTAGACACACACCCTCTCTAACAGCACCAAGTCTCGCAAATCCAACCACTCTACCACCCGCCACCCAAGCCGCACCCTCAACCGCCTTCCACGCGCACCTCAATACCTAACCAAAACCCATCCACACCCAACAATGGCCTCCAAAGTAGGCACCTTCTTCATCGTCTTCTTCGTCCTCATCTTCCTCGGTGGAGTAGCCTACATATTTTTCACGCACCTCCGCGCCCGGCGCCTCGGGCTCCCACCACCCCCTCTCCTCCCCTCCTTCGTCTCCCGTAACTCCGCATCATCCTCCTACCCCTCGCCAGCCGCCTCGGGCGTCCTAGGGTGGATAAACGACAAAATCCGCGCTCTCCGCAACCGCCGCTCCCGCACCAACGTCGGCGGGGCATACGAAGAACCCCTCCCCGCCCGCGGTGGTGGACGGCGAGGATTCGGTCCCCATGACCCTGATGAAGCGTGGGATGCTCGCGTTGGGAACGAAGCGGATGGGTACGGTGCAGGTGGATATTACGTGGAGGAACAGGAGTTAGGACTGCACGCCCCGGCTGCGGGGACGGGGTATCACGGGTCCCACTCACCGGGGTATCCGGAGGCGAATCCGTATGCGGCGCCGCATAGTGGGGAGGAGGACGATGGGTATGAGGCCCCGAGGGGGAGGAGTCGGAGTCGGGAGCCGGAGAGGGCGGGGAAGTTGAATCCGTTTGATGAGCATGTGGCGGAGCCGAGCAGTTTGAGTTTGAGGGGCTTGAGTCCAAGGCCAGCTGAGGGGGCGGGGAAGGGAGCGCAAGGGAGCCATGAGGATGATGAGAGGAGAAGTATTTTTAGGGAAGATATTCGTTGATGGGGCGGGCTTGATGGTGGTGACGGGAAGGGGTTTTGCGGGTTTCTCTGGGGGCCATGGCGTGGTAGGAAAGAATCACCTTCCTGCTGTGTTATCCTCCTCATGTTCTATTAGAGGTTTTATGTTTTATGTCTCTCTCGATGGAAAAATAATCCTTTTGTAGGCTTTTTTCCCCTTAACCTTTTTCTATGTTTTTATTGGATCTAGGATGGGGCTCTGGGGCGGGCTCTGTTCTCGTTTGTTTATTTCTTACGGGGTGTTTGTGACTATAACAGACGTATACCCCGTATTCTGAGCCTTACCCTCAAAGCTTGTGACGAGTGTTCCTTTCTCCGCTTCGATGAATCATGACACGGGTTTTGTCGGATGTCTCGACGGTTTTCGCTGCCTGATATAGGCATCTTCGCAGGAACGTTATTCGCAGAACATCACCAGTGAACAATGTTTCGCCGATATCTTCACTAGAAACGTTATTGGTTGAAGCACCTTCGCTGGCATCCTTCGCAGGAACATATTCGTTGAACGTTCTTTGCTCCCGCATTTCGCCTGGTCCATCTATTCCCTGAACCTCCTTCACCCCCACGAGATCCTGACACAAATTTCGTCAAGCATCTCAACGTTTTCGCCGACGCGAGAATCGACGGCATCGATCCCAAGGAATTGCTCGAGCTTTATCGATAGAATAAGGCAGCAAAAAATAGTTGTAGCTAGACTATCGGCGAAACTGTTCGCTGGCTCTCTACATTCAGCGAACTTGCTCCAGCGAAAGTTGTCCAGCGAACGTTTCAGCGAACTATGTTCTATTGTGGATACCGGCGGAAACGCTGTCTGCTGGCGGCATTCAGCAAACTTGTTCCAGCGAAAGTACCCGGAGAAACCGGTGAAAACCGTTGAGACATTCGACGAAACTCGCAACAAGATTTCGTGAAAATGGAGATGGCGTAGTGGTTGAGACGGGAGGAGAGAGTTTCAATGCCTATAGCGCCTGCCAGCATTTTCACACTACCCCCGAATCGTATAAACTCCATTGATGCATCTAGGTCTAATGTACTCACAGGCGTTACTAGGCGGCTTCAGCTTCTCAGGATATGATGGACTACATATTTCTAATTTCTTAAGGTATATCATAGGAACAAAGAGAATCATTATATATCCTTCTTCGACTCCCTCGGCGCGCTCCTGGCAATGATGTTCTTACCCACGGCCAAACACTCTTCCACACTTCTCTGCCGGCTCCAAAATCGATCTTCGACCTTCGAGCCTCCAAGAGTGCTCTGTCGAGCCTCCTCCTCAAGGGACTGGCGCGTGACTTTGTCATCCAGTGAACCCTCAACGCCACCGGATTGCGATTGTGAAATAGACGTAGCCTCCTCTTTGAAAGATTCCTCGAGGTAGCGCTTCCGGACTAGGAATCGCTCCGCACGCTCCTTACGCTTTCCAGGAGATTCCAAGCTCTCCATAGCAGTGCGGACTGCCCAGCGGACGAGGAGGTAGATGTGCTCGCAGAAGAAGATTGTGAGTAAGAGGCCCCAAGCCTTGATGTCCCAGGGGTTCCCTTCTGGCCCAAGACCGTCGCCACTAAAGAGATAGACGAGAGCTGCAGTGGTGATGCTACCGAGCCAGGCGAGGAACTCGAGGTTGTCTAGCCATGGCCCGATATTGTCGGCGCGGAGAGGAGTGGGCCGTTGCATCTCTACGCAGATCTTGATGGCGTCGGAACGGAGTTCGATCCAGTCGTTTATGAGATAGGAGACACCCATCAGAGGCCAAACCACAGAGAAGAGGTTCAGGTAGCCAAACTGATGCTTATGTTTAGCCACTATCTTTAGACCTTACAGCGCTATCCTTCCTGGGTAGGAAGCTTACCTGCATGGCCATCTCTCTTAGGTCGACATTGACATCGTAGATGTCCAATTCTGCTTCACTTCTCACACGCGCCAGGAAAGCGGCCTCTTCAGGTGGGTCATTAATACTGACATCGGGCTTATCTCCACCCTTCATAGCTGCTCTCCTGGTCTGCAGTTTCTTGAACTTGTTGAAACCCTTTCGTTTGAGATATGGCACGACAACTTCTAGCATGAGACTGACAATCTGGGCAGTGACTGAGAAGTAGAAAACTTGCTTTCTCAGTCTGTCTGGATTGATCTGGAAACCAGCTTTTGGTGCAACAATATCTTTCTCGTCGTTGACAGTAGGCTTGGCCGTTAGGTTTAAAACATCGAGATATGGCACGATGAGGCTTCCGAATGGCACATATACAAACGCAGTAAGGAAGAGAGGGAAGTACCCTGTTATGAAGTTGAAGACAAAAACTTTTCGAGTCATGGCTGCTTCATACTCGTCGACAGTCGCGTAGTTCTCAAACTCCGTAAGACGAGTGGCGATCCCAGTTAATAATCCTGACAGCATCGGGATGAATACTGTCAACAGAACAGTTGGAAGGAATACCTGGCCAAATTTTTTTTAGCACGATTGTCACGTTCTCACTATCGAGAGGGAAAACTTACCAGTACGCCCTTGAAAGGGCCATTGTACACCTCAGATATGAATACCTCAATACCGAAGCATATAGCAATCAAAGTACCAAGCATCACTAAAGCAAGGGCCGCAAAAGGTATTTGCAGTAATTGCCTTTGAATCCTCTTTTGAGGCGGGAAATACTTCACCATCTCACCAGTCACTAGGTCTTTGATCTCTTTTCCATACTGAAATTCTGGCCTCGGTTGTTGGATCGATGATACTCCACGCACCCCCCAGTTCACTGCTAAGTCATGCTCTTGACGCTTCCAATACTCAACGAAGACCACGGCCCAAAGGCTCATGCAAACACCGAAAACCGGAGAGAATTGTGGTAGCAGGTAGTTTGCAGCAGTGCCGAAGGCCGCTGGGAAGATGAGAAACGCAAAGTATGACTGGGTAAACGCGAAATAGAAGGCAATCTTACAGATAGTCAGCCTGGTGATGGAATTCGTGCAGGAATAACTACCTTCTCGCCAAACATGTTTCTGATATTCGTTAAATCGTCCATGCTAATGTAGTATGAGCTAGCCCATTTCTTCAACCATTCTTTATTGAAGACGCGATCGTGAAGCGGGAAGATGGACTCGACATTTGCCCATTCGCCCTTCTTTGGTGTGATACCAACGCCGCCTTCCGACTTTGGACTGGCTATAAGGCGGTAAACGATTCGGAGTCTCTCAGCGTCGGTCAAAGGCTCAGAACCAAGAGAGTGCTGCGTCTCCTTGTCTGGGAGCGCCGTACGAGCTCCATGCAGCCAATCATTAACTCTATGGGGGTATAGTCAGGTACCACCTCTTTTGTAATTTAGGCTCTATATCCGTGCATACCTAGAGCGGTAAACTTCTCCCAAGAGACGCTTCTCAGAAGCAATCTTGACAAATATCAAAGCTGAACAGTTGTCGCCATCTCTGACCTCAACGGCTAGGCCGACATCTGCAAGTGAGCGGACGAGCTTCTCAAACTGAGCCTCAGCTTTGGCTTTGTCTAATGGTATAGCTCATTAGTAAGGCGTTATATACCACGGGACACACAAATCCTTACCTGTAGTCCCAAATCTATAGCAGATCACATAGTCAACATTGAAATTGGAGTTCAGGGCACTGCTCTTTGACTCCGGTGGAGAAACCATACTCGCAAGGTTTCAGTGATGTCTACTTTGCTGTTAGTATTGTGGCTGGTGTCTTCAAGCCTGAAAAGTTGACAGTCGAGCAAGTTCACCGTTTCGCTGTACGCTCACGTCATTGTTGTCCCGCGTCTCGCTAACCATTCACGATCCCTGCGTGGATCATCCAATCGTCCCAACGACGGTTCAAGAGTGTATGGTAGTCTCATATATATAGCTATTAATACTTGTCTTTTTCAGCTCCTTTATTGGAAGCATCAATAAAACTCCAATAGTCCTCAGCATTCCACCCACTCAGAGGAACTTACCCGATTGTCCACAAAAAGCACAAAAATGCCCCTCCTCTTCCCGCGCCCCGCCACAATATTCGACCCCCCAACAACCCTCGACCACTTCCTCTCTTCACCCATAAAATTTCTCGCCCGCCACCTCCATGAAGCAGTCAACTTCCTCCGCGCCCGGCCCTCCCTAGTCCCACAGAACAAACCCCCGATAAAAGTAATCTGCATCAGCGACACCCACAATGACACCCAACCCATCCCGCTCGGAGACCTCCTAATCCACGCCGGCGACCTAACGCAAAGGGGAACCGTAGCAGAAATCCAGGCGCAGATCGATTGGCTGAAGTCCCTACCGCATACGCACAAAGTCGTGATATGCGGGAACCATGACAGCTATTTCGATCTAGATTCACGGAGAGCCGAGGACACGGAGAAGACGCTGAGTTGGGGCGGGATCCACTACCTTGAGAATAGCTCCGTGACGCTCTCTTTTCCATCCCATGAGGATCGGCAGTTAGTTATCTATGGAGCACCGCAGATTCCGATTTGTGGGGGCAGGGATTTCGCGTTTCAGTATCAGAGGCATGAGGATCGGTGGACGGGTACTGTGCCAATGGAAACAGATATCCTGGTTACACATCCGCCACCGAAGTGTCACCTTGACCTTCCAGCTGGGCTGGGGTGTCAGTTTCTGCTTCAGGAAGTGTGGAGGGTGAGGCCGACGCTGCATGTTTTTGGGCATGTGCACTCTGGACATGGGAAGGAAGCTGTGTTTTGGGATGAAGAGCAGGAGTTTTATGAGAAGATATGTACAAGGAAGAATGCTGGCGTGGTGGGAGATTTGTCTGATGGGTTGGGGTGGCTGGATTTGGTGCAGATGGTGTGGTTCGGCTTGATAAGTGTCTTGTGGACGAGGGTTTGGGGAGGAGGGAACTCTGGAAGCTTGATGGTTAATGCGGCGTTGGCGTATCGAAGCACAGGCAAGCTTGGGAATCCGGTAGAGGTGGTGGAGATGTGATATAGAAGAAGTAACGTATATAACTTGTCCTTCTAAGATCATATAGAGCGTCAGCCTTACAAAAACCTGTAAAATCGGTAGGCCGGACGATGTGGACATCGTAGCAGAGGCATCAATCAATCGATATATTCGAGCGTAAAAAGAGGAGTTCTCCTTTACTCAATACTGCTCGCAACTCACCACAGAGAAGTACTGAGTCTCTCGTGGGGAGAGACTCAACAGTATATAGCAAGTCTCCTCACTCTTGCAATGTTACTCTCTCGCCGACATACCTCAATCGTTTTCTTCTGAATTTCGATTTCCTCCCCTAGCTATTAGATGCAAAAGCAAACCAGGCAAAGCAGCTATAAAAGGACAATCAGTATGCATTCTGTTGCCTTGATAGTTGCCGGAAAACTCGTCTTGTGGGTCGCGCGCACCTCACCACCAAAAAGTCAGATCATTATATCCACAACAAGCAAAAGGTGAAACGTAGCACCACAACGCCGTCCAAAAAAATTGAAAAGGTCAGAAACACAGAAAGCTCAGCATACCCCAAGTGGGGTATGCTTACAAAAACCAACCGGATCTTATTGAAACAAGCCCTCCACATACGCCCGTTCCAGTACTCGAACCGAGGGAGTTTCCCAAAGGCTATCTGTTGAAATGGGAGTTCGTTGATCAAACGACTCCTGAGACGGACATGTAACTCAACCAAAACACCTGCCGTACAGGCTCCAATACGTTGTTTTTGTACTTAATGCTTTCCATTCCTGCTGCGAGATTAGTAGAGAACTCATAAGCAATTGATCCTTTTCGCTCGTGCACGGTGTGTCTGACACTATCGGCATTGCTACAGGGCGTTTTGGTAGCCCCACAGGGGGCCAGTTAAGCGATTCCCAATGCTTAGCTAAGAGACCTTCCCCAGAGTACGATATTGTGTCTGCAGTGTCTAGGAATTAACTACGATAGCCCTTTTAAGTTCAAAGGATCGCTCAGCTGTGCTGTGGGACTTCGCCATGGTTTTGAGCCTGAAATGTCGTGCAGCGAACACCAGTATATGCGGGCGGATGCACCTTGATGTGAGAATTGCTGCTGGGGTTGGTGAGGCTGCCAGCCCCCAGCAAGTGATTAGTGGGAGTTTAACTATGGTCAGGCTCTCCATTCCACCTCAAGCAGCATGCTTGTTAAAACTTCACTCAAATGCACGAGCTTGCACAAGTAGATACACAACAACAACAACAACAACAACAACAACAACAACAACAACAACAACAACAACAACAACAACAACAATATTGTTAAAATAGTTGCTGGATCGTATTACCTCAATTCCAGTATTCTGCAAGCTTTCTAGGCAGTTTTAAAAAGTTCAAGGGATTCCCAGCGACTGTGGGAAGGTGACAAAGTTATCGCAAACTTAGTAACTCAGTTAGTCTGTGGGGCTACTAAAAACCCTATGGGGCTACCAAAACGCCCTGTGGCAATACCAATAGCCTTCCCAAATTTCTAATTCCCCCACCTGTGCCCTGGCCACTAGGTTACCCTAGGGTGAATGTACTGGGGCGTTATTAAAGATTTATAAGGCATTTGGAAGTTGGGGTGGCTGGATAGGGCTGCGTGGCTTTAGGGAGGGGGAGTGTTTGGTTTGTGTGCTTGGAATGGGGAGAGCAGTGGCGGGAAGGTGAGAGTGGTGGTGCCCACTGCTAAGTCAAGGTTTCTTATATATGGACCATACTGACAACCACAACACCTGGCCAGATATCGGTTTTCACAGGAGTTCCTCTCAGATGTTTGAAAATAGGACTTGATTACTACCAGAGCACCAACTTTGACTGCTTATGTGGAGACAAATGCAATTTTAGTGGTATTGGACGTCCTTTCACTGATTCGGTCATTGGTTAACATCAGTTACGACATTGATTGCAGCTTTAAAGCCAGGCACCGATCAAACATCCCCTGGTCAAGGTTCCTCTTAGCTTGGGCCCAACTCAGAACTACAAAGCTACCCGTAAATCAAACATGATTCGTTCGTTTGCTACCAGAGTTACGCACAGCGGTCTTGATACAGGACCGGAAGTCCTTCAAATTCCTCAGTCTAGTTGTCTAACGGTCTTGAACTTCCCTCCCGTTGTAGGACAGCTCCAACGTCGTTGTTAACCCGACTCATCTAACCCCTGAGCGAAGCTTTACGCTAGCAAACCACTTATGTATATCTAGCAAGACCCAGCGAGACTACCAACATATACCTTCCCGCCTCCTAACCTCTTCATGCCAATGTAATATTATACGGAGCCAATATGCGGTTGATCCATTTGGTTGGACCAAGGGTGCCGGCATTGAGCGTAGAATTAGCTGTCCAAGTCAAATTGGAAACCGTATAATTCGTCGTGAAGGTCAGGTTGGAAATCGTGTAGTTTGCAAAGGGCGAGGAATCATATTGAATGGCAATCGGAAGTGGCAGAGATGGGAAGGGGCTCTTAGTGGTGGCACCTCCAGCGGCCACAGATGTCACCACTTCGGAGCTCGCCTCCAGTGTTGTCAGGAATTGACTGGGAAGTCTCATGTTCGGTATAGAACCGCTCGATGTACATGGATTTCGAACCGTAGACGGCAATGCATGAGGACTATAGACGGTATGCTCTTCGCTAGGAGTCTCCAAGTTGAGGTATTCTGTTGGGGTAGGAGTAGCCGACGCCATAGTTGACGTAGAGGTGGTGAACCTGGTCGCACTATAAGTTGGCGTGACACCCAGGTAACTGGCCGTCGTGGTCTCCATGGCTGGTACACTTGAAGCGACGGTGATGTCGTCATAAATGCCACTTTCAGTTTGACCGCTGTAACTAGGATCTAGTACGAGTCAGCGCAGAGCTTATATCCAAGTTCAATAACACACGACACGCACCATCTCGATGAATACCAGCACAGTTTCTCGCCGGAACAGACCTCCACTCAGCATACGCAATCCCATTTGTCGTTCCTATGACCGACCCTGAGATTCCAGTGCTGAGGTCTAAATGCCGACCTCCTTGGTCCACAGCTAAGATGTAGGCACAACCATACGGTTTGGCACCACAAACCTGCAGACAGGTACCACATTGCTCCTTAGTGAGACCCTGGACGGCAGTGATACGGTTGAGATCAAGGCTGCCCCACGGCATGCCACAGAATGGAGTGCTGTACGGAGAGGCTAGGCCAATGTCTGGATAACTCTCAACGGATATTGCCGCCTTTCCTGACAAAGCTCCTGCTGAGGCGGTGGCGCCATAGTAGAGGAGCGCTGAGATTAGTGTAGTAGACATAGTAGGTGGGTGTTGTTGATAGCAATAATGAACTTTGCTGGTGAACGCGGGTGCCGACCAGCAGTAACGAGTGGTAGCTGTCAAAGGAGTGTGTAGTGGCAATAAGGATACAGACACGTTGTGTTGTTGAGCTGGAGACGCAATTGCAAACGTGCTATATAGGGTTAAGGACCCGTCGGGTAGCTACTTCCCTATCACGGTATTATAAAGTTTAGAGTTCAAGCATCCGCCAGAGGCTCGCCGGAGCCAAGATTCAGTGGAGGAATATCGGTCTTAAGTTCTCTCCTCTTCTTCGACCGAGGCTGTGGTGCTAGAGGCCTTTCAGTTCTGGATACTCCCAATTACTAACAAAGACAATCTTACCCTTATCGTTCTCTTGAACATAGAAAAGCCGAAGCAACATTATTGCCTCCTCACGGAAGTAGCCGCCATAAACGGGGTAGGGTGGATCGACGCTCGAGCTACAAGCACCACCATCAGATTAACCCCCCATATAACCTCTCGAGGAGGAGAATAGGGAAACAAGATACTTACTCTAAATGTATGGAGAAGACTCCGCCGGTACCTCCAAAGCGGTCGTTGGAACAACCATAATAGACTGCTCGTATCTTAAGTTGACGAAGTGCAGAAGCGCACATAATGCAGGGCTCAACAGTAACATAAAGATCTGTTTCTTCGAAGATGGATGGAGGGAAATTTTGCATTATTGTATTGATGGCTAAAAACTCGGCATGCCTTGTCCCCTGATACAATGAGCATTTTCCAAAACCGCATATAGAAATAGGAGAGATGTTGAGAAGCAGCTTATGCTGGGAATATACACAGTAAATGAAATCGCAACGAACATTTAGAGACCTGTTCGTATCATTCATTCCTCGGCCTATGATTTTGTTTTCATAGACAAAAACACATCCCACGGGCGTTTCATCGCTTTCTAGGGCAAGTTCGGCCTGATTTCCAGATCAGCAAAGTGAAATTTGGGTTTATTTGGGCATAAGCCCTACCATTGCTAGAGCTTCTCGCATAAAGACCTCATGTCGGGATGGGTCATTCTCAAAGGAGTCCTCTTTCCGGTTTTCTTCTTCATGTTCCAAGCTTGCCATTTCCAGTATCAAAATGGTTGGGCTCGACATGCATGGAAGCTTTCTCACTGTGTTGCAAATGAATTAGAGTGGAAGGTCACGTGTGAGACTAACGAAATTTCACTGCGCTGCAGCCGCGCTCGCGTTTTCCTCAAGCGCGTCTCGTCTCCCATTCGATCTTCTGTGGGCCTCATAAACGTTGACCTAACATCTAGCAAGGTATCACTTAAGCTATCTATCGAGCAATCTAGCTGCTACCACAATGCCGCCCTTCAAAGATGAGCATATCCTAGTATGCCTCACCACATTCTTGCAATTCAATCACCACAGTCGTTTCTGTCCTTGAAATCAAAGCTTCCCTACGAGGACATTTGCTAATGCATAACCCGTCAGATTATCTTTCCTGGCTCGCGGACCACCCTGGCTCAGCTAGGACTACCAGAGTCGTTCACTCCGGCAAAGCTGCGATTACCAACTCGTATTTTCCCAGCAGAAAAGAAGGGAGAGTGGGAGCCGTATAAGATCCGGGAAGTCAAACGAAAGAAGGAGATCACAGGTTCGATCACGCAGGAGAACGGAAACGTCGGGAATAATGGGGATATTGAGATGAGAGATGCTGGCGAGACAAATGGGACAAAGGCTCAGGTTAATGGCGATGTCAAGACCGAAGACGATGAGCCTATCTATGAGGAGGATCCGAACTCTGACGAAGGCGCTGTATACCCTCTGGTAGAAGGACGCATTACGAATTGGCCAGCTTTTCTTGCTCTTCTCACGCATGTTCACAATGCGCTTAGCCCTCCCTTCCATACGCCAATTTTACTCATTGCTCAACCTGCCTGGACATCACACGATCATGAGCTTCTCACTCAGTTCTTCTTTGAGAAGTTCAAGACTCCAGCATTCTGCATTATGGATTCCGCAATGGCTGTATGTTATGCCTATGGCATCGGTACGGCTACGGTGATCGATGTCGGGTGCGAAAAGGTTGACATCACGGCTGTAAGCGAATTCGTTGCCCACGAAGTTGGCAGAGGTGTAGCTATTTCAGGATACGGTGGCGAAGCCATGACGCAAAGGCTTTACGAGCTGTTAGGTCCTAAAGGTTGGGCATATGATATGTGCGAGCAGCTTAAGAGAAGTCATATTTGTGAGATTCTTCCACAAGGGACACTGCTACCTGGAGAAGGCGAAACGGAGAACCAGATTGTTACAAACCCTGCTGCCGCTGCATCCACTAGGGCTATTTCATCTGGACCAAACGCACCTCGTGTCATGATCTCGGATGCGGACTTGGGTGACGATGACCCTATTGTAAAGGATGGGGACGATGATGGCGTTCTAGATGTGGCTAGCATTGTGGCTAGCGGGAAGACGGCAGAATTCCTTGCTCGAAAGGAGAGAGAGAAGGCTGAGAGGGCCGCCGCGAAGAAGGCGGCAACAGATGCTGCGAATGCGTCAGCAAAGCCAACTAGACTTCCAAATTCTAAGAAGGTGAAGAATACTTTTTGGTATGAGGAACGCAATCAAAACGGGAAACGAGCCGCTGAAGAAGGTGGCGACCGAGCCGGTGGCGATGTAAAGAGACAGAAAACACCAGAGCCTGAAGTAGCCGAAGCCAAATCAGATGGAGCAGTCGATCCTCCACCGGCGGAAGAGACGGAAGCTTCGAGACGGGAAAAGGGCAAAGCTGCCAAGAAGGAGGAGAGACGCAGGAATAGACAGCAAGTGTCTGAGAATTCGGATGTTATCCGTCGGGAGATTGAAGTTGGAGTAGAGAGATTTATGGCAGCTACAGGAGGCATCTTAGAAGGTATTGCCGATGCTATCCACCGAACAGTTCTTTCTGTTGAGGAAGTCGGCAAGAGGGGCGAGTTGTGGGACGCCCTGATCATAGTGGGCAATGGAAGCAGAGTCAGGGGTAAGTAAACGTCCTCTCGCCCTACCAAAATCTGTTCGAGCCTTATGCTAACATCTAGATCAACGTAGGCTTTAAGGAAGCAATCGTGGCCATGCTCAACAGCAAATATCTGATATCACCCTCCTCAGCGACGATCTTTACTTCGGAACTGCCCTCTAACCTCTCCACTCCTCTCGCTACGGGAGCCAATACTCCTCAGCCCCAATTACCTGGAACAACACACAGCAGTAGCGTGAATCCTCTACTCCTAGCAGCGACTACGGCCTCGAACCCGGCGCTCAACCCTGCAGCTTCGGTAATCGGGCACCATCAGCAGCACAATCTGCACTCGTCGCATGGCCAAACGCCAACTAGCATCAAGATGGCGAAGATCCCCGAGTACTTTCCCGAGTGGAAGGATGCTGGGTTCGAAGAAGCTCAGTTCTTGGGTGCACAGGTCGCTGCTAAGGTCATTTTCGTGGTGGATCAAGGCATCAGCAAGGGGTTCATGACCAGGGTTGAGTACAATGAGGTTGGCCCGAGTGGGATCCACGAATGCAGTCTATAGTAGTCGGCATACGGAGACAGGCTAAGCATGTATGTATGATATCACGAAGGGGCGTTATGATGGCGTTCTCCGGGTAAAATGGTAAAGAGGGACCTGCGAATGCGTCGGATGGGTGATTAGCAACCACTTGCCCATGCATGCAGCCAATGTGGAAGGCTTTTCCCGAACTGACTTTCTTGAGGAAGGTCCGCACCAATCTAGGCAGTGCGCATATGAAAGACGTGCAAGCCACATTTCCTAAAAACGCCCGGTTACTCAAGCTCTGTCGAGGGGGTACCAGAGAGCAACAAACGACGACTTTAGAGCACCTACTACCACACATGCGGAAAGGCGCCTGGATCTGCGGAGAGCTCATCCCCGGGAGTAGATGTAATTTAGGCCGGCAAGCTTCTAACTCTTCCCGCGTAACTGCACGCTGTTGGAGATACCTAGTATCTGGGTTCCAGATGATTCGGAAATTATATCTGAGGTCGGCTGTTAGTGAACAGTGACGCAAATGCCTTATATATCATTGCTTAGGTAATTCAAATTTAGTACGAGGTACTTAAAATACCCTTTATACGGCATATCCTCTTGCCAGCCCAATTGCCGAATCAATAAAAAAGCCACTTTGTGAAGTAACTTACAAAGCAGAATATCTAATCACATGTCACCTTCATGTACTCATTTCGACCGTTGCAACAGCGCATTCAGGCTAAATTGGCCTCTCGTCTCCGAAGCCACCACAACCGCTTGTCTGCCAGAGACATTAAAATTAGCCGGTCAGCCAGTCACAATGTCCTTCTGGAAAATGATGGAGCGAACTTGGCAGGACGGTGGATCTGAGGGTTAGGGTTCGGACTGTTCCAGTGCCGGCTATTTGCCAACTTCAAGTTTGCTTTTGGCTGTGGCGGTGATCTTCACCCCGGAAGGGTGGCATTTAGCCTGATTAGATCCCGCAACTGGGGATAAGGCGAACCCTTGCCGAATTGTTTTTGTATGACTGACTATGATGGGTCGCCTCAGACACATACCCTGTTTGCCCCAGATTCTTCTCAGATGTCTTATGTGGAGACCTCTAGCTGTTACTGCACTATCATTCGCGAATGGAGAGCTTAGTGTTGTCGTCCCATTTAGCCTAATCCCACTCCTCTATCTCTGCCATCTCCTGTCCGGCGTGCGGCTTATGGAATTTCTTCCAAGCTCCGGGGTAGAGCTCCTCCTGGCCCACTTGTCGTGGCCCCAGTGCCGTGACGTTTAAAAAGCTGGTGGGAGCCCGGTGTTGGGGATCTGACCTGATCTCTTCCTTACGTAGGGAGCTCTGCCTGCCAAACATACAGTTGAATTGAGAGACCAATTGCCTTACCCGTCTACTCAACATGGGGAGAATCTTCAATATCTCGCTGGCCATCTTTGCTGCCACTGGGTACGTCATTCACAATCACACTTACACTCACCCCCATCAGCCTATCCCCTTAGGCATATTCCCAGTAAAGCTCACCTCTATACCTTTGCTGATCAGCCTTTTTGCTTACAGCTCATTCCTCTTCGGCTATGATGCCGGTGTGATGACTGACGTGATTGCCTCCCCTAACTTCCTGAATTACTTCCACACCGACAAGACCTCCCCTACCATCGGTGCCATAAACTCTACCTTCAGTGGTGGGGCCGTCTTCGGCTCCCTAATGGGCGGGCTAACTATGGATCGGTTTGGTCGGCGGATGACAATTACCATTGGTGCTTTGATCTGTGTCGTTGGTGCTATTCTGCAGTGCTCCGCAGTTAACATCTCGATGGTACTTGTGGGACGTATTATTACGGGCTGGGCAGTGGGAACCATGAGTATGAGTGTCCCGGTTTATCAGGCGGAGTGTGCGCATCGTAAGTTGTCCTGCTCATTTCGATTGGAGATCTCTATTGGCTGACAAGAAGCTTTGTAAAATAGCGAAGGTTAGAGGCTTTATTGTCGGATTGACGCAGCAGATGATCGGGGTCGGCTTCATTGTCTCGACTTGGTACGACTTCTTGCTTTGGTTGCTGAAAACTCGAATTTACTAACAGAACCAGGGTCGGCTATGGCTCTCGTCATACCCCTGATACAAGCGCCTTTCAGTGGAGGTATGTCTCTGCAAGCCCCTAATAGCACTCCGTTATATACTAACGCCTGCACTAGATTCCCGCTAGCTTTCCAAGCCATCCCAGCACTTATGCTCGCGATTGGAATGTTCTGTACGTTTACCTCCTATCCTCGACCGTAGCGTGTTGTGTTGTGTCTTACGTACTACAATATAGTCTTCCCTGAGTCCCCTAGACACTTGATGGAGACCGACCGCGAAGACGAAGCCATGCGTGTCCTCCACAAGTTGCACTGCGACGGTACAAATGACGAATGGATCAATGCCGAATTCAATGAGATCAGGGATACCATTAACGCGGAGAAAGCAATCACCGCTCCTGGTTGGAGAATCATGTTCACAGTTAAGGAGTGGAGGTTGAGGCTGCTCCATGGAACTTTAGTTCAGGTCTTTACGCAGCTCACCGGCATCAGTAAGTCTTTTTAAATGAAGAGTTTACCTTACAACATACTGATTATGGTGAAGACGTTATTGGTTACTACCAAAGTATCATGTATGATGCTCTTGGTATTACGGGACACACAAACGTGCTTGTTGCCGGAATTTACAATTGTGTTGGGCCCATTGCCAGTGCGTCTCCTGATTCTACTTTTTCCAGGGCCATATTACATGCAACTAACACTTCCGCTTCTACGAAACCCAGATTTCATCTTCATTTTCTTCCTGCTCGACAAAGTTGGCCGTCGTAAACCTCTCATGTTCGGCGCAATCGGCATCTCCGTTGCCCTTATCTGCGAAGCAGCCCTCAATTCCCAAAACCCAGACGGGACGAAGCGGGGCCACTCTATTGCCGGCGTTTTCTTCCTATTCTGGTGAGTCATGCTCCTTTGTGCTTCTCCTGGTGTTAGTTTTCGCAAACCGAGCTAATGCTTTGTGCCATACAAACAGCGTTTCAATTATCTTCTCCATCTCCTTCGGCCCAATCAGCTGGGTCTACATGTCCGAAATCATGCCCATGCAGATCCGCGCCCGCGGAAATGCCTTTGCAACCGGCATCGGAAACTGGCTCGTCTCCACAATTTTCGCCCAGGCTTCCCCCGTCGCGCTAGGCAAAATAACGTACAAATACTACTTCGTCTTCGTGGCTTTCAATCTACTTATCACATTACCAACGGTGTACTTCGTCTTCAAGGAGACGAATCAGGAGAGTTTGGAGGAAATTGATCTGTTGTTTGGTCAGAGGGCGTTGGGTACCCTGCCAACCAATTTGGAAGACAAGGAGAGGTTTCATGAGGGCGAAGTAGCGGAGGTAAGGGAGGACAATAGGACAAAGGG
>JAJDMX020000387.1:0-35306 GCA_022345685.2 Nothomitra cinnamomea | reverse complement strand
GGCCTCCTCTCGCTGGTCGTCGTTTAGGGTTGACCATGATGGTTCTCGAGTGCGGTCAAAACAGTCTCGAAAGGTAAGACGTAAGGTAAAAACTTGATAAACTATTGCCTAAGGCGTTCGCCGGACCCGTCAATAACCCATGTCGCGGAGCAGGAGCTCGGACGAGCTGACCGAAAGATGGTTCCATATCTGGTTGTCATCCAGCTTCGTGTTGTCAAGGTCTAGCTCCGCCATAACCTGCCCTTTCGAGAAAGTAGAGAAATCAGCCGGAAAGATGCTAGACATGATGCGCCCGATCGTGTTCGTGGTGCTTTGGTCCGGTGTCGGAAAAGAGGGGTAAGGCGAGCCGCGCTGCCACGTCATCCAGACGTACAGACCCACTTGCGGGTTTATCGCCGGTTCCTCGCAAGTCCCTCGCAGGTTCCTCGCCAGCTGAAAATCTAGGTGCCCCCCTGTATCCCCCGATCGCATTTCGTTTTCCTGCGTAGGGGACCCTGTACATACCTCCAGCGTATGCAAGGATCCTTTGTAAAAATGCGGGATTTACCGGCGCGTAATCTCTGTCAAATTTTGCAGTTTGAATCTGCCTGAGACAATACTCTAGATGGAAAAGCGAGTGGGTGGCAACGGTTTCAGTGGGCGATCCACCCTTGGCTGTCCACTCCGAAATCCCTGAGTACACAATCGGCTCCTCCCCTTCTAACTATCCTAAAGCTGAGTTCAACCAACGTACAGGACCAGGCGAACTCGACGCATCCGCACGACGCCCTCTCCCATCTTACCTTTCGCCTGCGTTCTTTCTCCCGCCTCACTGTGCGACAAGGCAGGCTTTCACTCTACATTCGCGCTGCAGTATGGCAGCCTCTGCCTCATTATCCTTCATTTTAGTTGGCGGTGATGACAGCTATACCTACAGTTACCCCAGCAGTACGTGCAGTGACTACAGCGACGACGACGAGGATAGACCGGTAGAAAGCTTCGAATTTTTCGACTGGCATGGGCGAAAGTATGTTTTGCACGCCGGCGAAGGCCCTAATCATACCTACGTCGTGCCTTTTGATGATCTGGCGAGGGAGTCTCAGAAGAGGGCCGGCGATATTTTGTGGATATCACGCGGAGGGAAATCGACCTCCGCTCCGCTCCAGGAATCCCCAAAGGAAATACTGCGCGTCCTGTGTGGGGACGGAACGTTTACCAGTGCGGGTTTGGGGTCCCCGGGTTCCGGAGTGAGCGAAGAAGATATTCCTGACGATCGAGTGTAGTTTCAAGTGAATTTCCTAATGCAGAGGTTTCCGGTTTTGATGTGTAGGTCGCTCCTGGGAAAAAGAGCCGTGGCATCACTCACTCTTGCGACTATGCTAACATATCTTTGAACTAACAGGGCTCCGTATGAGGAATTGAAGCTGCGTCCAAAAGTCAAGATCCAAGTGGATGATGTCGAGGCAAACGAGTGGAATTTCCACTGCAATTCTTTCGGCCTGGTCGTAATCACACTCCAGTGGCGGTTTATTTATGATTCCTTAACGTTGTTCCAGAGGAGCTTCAGGTGAGTATTCTCCCCCGCACAATCTAATCTCAAGCCCTCCACAATTGTCTCACATAATTTAGGGTTCTGGAGCCATCCGGCTGGCTCGAGATCTCCGTGCAACCACTTCTACCGACGATATCAGGCAGGAATAAGGACACCGCCTGCAGCGCACTGGTCAAGTCATGGTACAAAGGTCGTAAAAACCTCCGCATAGAAGTATTAACCTCCAAAAATTACGCCGAACTTCTGTCAGAAGCGGGCTTCAAGAACATACAGCGACGAACCGTTGAGGTGCGGCTTCGTGAACGAAACCGGAGGGGAAAGCTGGCGGGGGGGTTTGTGGATGTTGAAGGCTTGTTCCTGGTGCCGCTTGTGGAAGGTCTAGGTGGGCCACGGGGTCGGGTAGATGCGGGAGTGGAGAGATATAACAACTTCCTCGAAAAAGCTCGGGGCGGAACAAAGCTGCGATTTACTATTATTCTCGCTCAGAAGCCCGGGGAACTCTGGAAACCCGCCCATGTTCCTGGCTTCAAACCATGCGTGCGTTCACCTAGGTGACGGAGAGTCTTCGGTTGTCTTCACTCGATCTAGTGGTGGAACGAAAGTTTTCGACTCGGCGTGTGTATGTTGGGAGGCACTGATTCCATGCTTTTTTGGTTCGGCGGGAAGAATACTTGATTTAGTGGAATCCTGTTTCGATGCTGCTGTTCACAGTATTTTTCACCTTGCTGTTAGCTAACAGGGTGGCACTCCCTCGATGGGGATTGGCCCTCACATTTTAAGAAAGAGAAATTTGACTCGTTCATCTTGATTTCCTTTCCCTTCGTGCCATTCCGAATGAGAGATGCCTGGGCGGCTCTGATGGCTTTTCGGGGGACGCCGCTTTAAGAGGATGCCTTCGCGATAACTGGTCTAACGCGCTCGCATTGATACAAATATTCATGGAGTGAATGGTAACTACTGATTTGTCTATTATTACCTGGAATCCAAGCCGTGTCTGTTCCAAAGTCTGCTTTGATAGTTCTACGTGACGGCCTAGTCTAAATGCGGACATCGCTGGACTTCCCTCAGCGCTGGTGAAGATAGCTAGAACTGCCGAAAATCCACGTGTTCTCGCTCAAGCCTTGTTTTTCCCTCGCCTTGCCAGCAAGCCGATTCTTTTTTAGGCGGGGAGTCATACTGCCCCTCGCGTATTGCGTGAATGGCGTTAATACGCAGTAGAAATGCCTGGTCTTTATCCAAGGAAGTAACGTCATGCCTAACACGACGCCCCGTCCTGGTGCCGCCTAATTTGGAGTAACTAGTAATGGCGCGCCGCCGCAAAAAGGGGGTTGCATTTGAAGCAGAGTGGTTCCCGCCCCCAAGCTTTCCAACCTGCGTATCTTGTTCCAAGCCCGAGTGTTTATGCATTTCCCGACAAGCGCGGTGAGCCTATCGTTTTCCCGTTTACCATCTATTACCCTTGCGCCACTGGCTTAGTGCGTAAGATGCGAGCAGAACATACCCCACCTAGATAGTCTTCGACGCGTTGTTCGCTGCCTTGCGATGTGCTGAAAACAGATGTTACGCAGGCGTCTCCGAATAAGATGTGAGGATTGACCCCTTTGCAGACATGGTGGATTCTGCGTGGTCGAATTCTTTGACTGAAGTATTCAGTGTTTAGACGAAAAACCAAGAACCCTGTATCTTACCCCCATATCGTATCTGAATACTCCTGTTGCAGCATAGTAGGTCTGGGCAGGGGATACCCAGTTCGTTTTGTCGTGGCCGCCTGCACCCATTTCCCTTCTTCTCTTCTTTCACGACTGAATCGAATAAGAACGCATATATAACGCTTTTAATCTCCTTGATGGTGTCGGTGGTGCTGTGTCTCCTGTCCACTGGGCTACTCATGATCCGCCCCGCCTCGGGGTTTTTCTACCGCTCATCGTTCGTTAAACCTCACCAACGGGGCGATGCCTGACCGACAAGATAATCAGCTGCGACCAATGCAGTCAAAGGTCTAAGTGCGAATCGCTTCAGAGACACTTTCGGTCGGCGCGTATGCTGTCTGCCTTGCCCCTTTTGGTCTGAGTAGGACTAACAGTGCGATCACACCTAGATTGCCTTTCCGTCTGTGGCCATTGCCAAGGGAGATGCCTCTCGGAGGATACTCTAAGACGTCATCAGGGAGTCTGCCCCCAGTCCCAAGCCAACCTCGCAGATCGCGCAGGCAATAGATTACCAGCCCGAAGAACCAGACACAGAAATGCTGCTGGGATTGGCGAGGCGTGTGGCCCCTGCGTGAAGAAGCAAATCCCATGTCGTGGGGCCTGCCATACGTTCCGTGCACGAATGATGGTGCTCCGTCGAAGTGTGGGCTACGCCAGGGCCACGAAATGGAGAGTTCGCCGGGGTCGGGGAGCGAGACCCTGGAGATGGAGGAGATGCGGGACGTTGAGGGGGTGATGGAGGATAGTGCAGTGGAGGATCCGGAATTTGGGGCCGGTGTGAATGAGTCATCAGCATAGCCCAACGCCTCCTTTCCTCAATCATCTCTTAGCCCGCGATGAGATTTCTTCATTGAGAAGGGCTGCTCCCAAACTGATCTTATGTCTGGTATTAGGCTCAGGTTTAAGTCGAACAGAAACGGCGACGATACCTATTTTAGAGACGCCCGCGCCCGCATCAACTTCGCCGACCCGGGGCCAAATGGTGGATGTGGAGAATCCTATCGTGCCCCGAGCCATCTTCGGGGACATCTTCGGGAGCGTGAGCCTTAACTCTCCATAAACCTCATTGCCTTGATGTCTTTTGGTCTAGTTAGGGCTAATGCCGTAACGAGACACAGATTTCCCCCTCCACTGCGTCATGTGCCGAAAGTTTGATTGCAGCACCCACACTGACCAACGTTAGGTCTACCCGAAAACACCGCCTAGCTATGGCCCATGTGATTGCTGTGCGGTCTCGATGGTCCGTCGTAGCAGCCCTTGGGCATTTCCAGATGTGTCAAGACCGGGCAGGCATTGAAGTGTCTGTGGAAGGATCAAGGGCCTGGGTTGCAGCATGGATTGGGGTCGGACAGCGGCCGTTGGAGCTAGGGAAAGATAGTGGTAGTATGAGCTCCGATCCTGGGCCTGCATCGTGGGCCGAAGATCTGGAGGCTGTGGTTCTCCATCAAGAGCAGTTCGCCCTTCCTGGCTCCCACTCTGAGGATTTGGAAAGGGGCACAGCCTATCCACCTAGCTCCAACTTAACCATAACGCAGGATCGGCCAGGCCCACAGCTTTACTTATCCCCCTTCAACCAAACCCCCGGAACCTACCCTTACCCACACCCCCTACAGCAAGCCCTTAGGGATCCATGTCCTACTGGGGCCGAATGGCCCAGCCACGAACTCGCGGATTGGGTGCGCACCGAAGATATGGGCCCTGCCTTTGGAGGGATATGGACCACACGCACGGACCATGCGCAGCACTTTTTTGTGCAGCAGGGGTTGGAGAGTATGCCTGGAACGGTGGAAGGGCTTGGAGGGTGCGGCACCTACAGTGTCAGAGGAATGGACGGGGATCCAACTTGGTCAAGGGAGGCTGAGGAACAATGGCTACTGGCTGAATTGGTGGGCTATTACGAGGGAGCCCCTCCTTCTTCAGAGACAAACAGTTCGTTCTTAGCGGTCGATATGGAGTTCCCGTTTGAATTCCTCACGTGTGTATATTATGTGTCCTTACTCGTAACTAGTGTATAATCCCTGTGTACCTTCTATACTTATAAGGATCCCACCCACTCTTTAGCGCGTATGACTTAGCCCCTGAATCACGCCCTCACATTTGCGTGTCGGCCGTTCGCTTGAGAAGCCAATTGCTGTTGGAAATGTGTGGAAACAGGCAAATAACTGTCACTCCGAACATCGCAATCGGCCAGCCCTTCAATCCCGATTGTGAGGCTGTCGGCCAGGTGCGTGCAGTAGATCTAGCAGTATTGAGGTGTTTGCGAGCCAGATAAGGTGCTTGGATCGCTTCATTTTGCTAGGAGGGCAGTCACCCGATTTTTTAGGGACTGTATATTTAAGCCTGAGCGGGAACGCGCACTACATTCATACTCCCGGGATGTGGACGCACTGGAGGCGCTGCAGGGGGGCGGGAAGTGAGTCGTTCAGGGACACGATTTGTATGTGCAAGGAGAAGGCGTTTGTTTGCTTCATCTCCATATGGTGAGACAGCTCCGCAGTGGAGGCCAATCCGCAACTCCCAGCATCTGCTCCCCCGTTCTTCTCCACGCTGATTGGTGATCATTGCCCTCTACCGCTTCATCGGGGTTGGTGTGCAGGAGTGGGCAGGGCATTTGGTTGAGAACCAAGTCTCGGCTCGAAGGAAGCTGTGGGCGGTATGCCGATCAGAAGGTTTAAGTAGCAGTTAGAAATAGAACAGCTCATGATCCAGTAATCCATCATTACACCAACTTAACCGGCTGTCAGATTCCACAACATATCCCAGGGCTATATTCGCTTTTCTCACATCGGTTTCTCGTCTTCAGCCCGACGACCAACGCGCTTATCTCTTCCGCTCAATGCGGGGCAGGGCGGGTAAGCCCTTGGTATGGATGTGCGTGATCGATGGCGGACTCTTCGTTCGTTCAAGACCTCCGACGTTCCCCGGCCGAGCACAATGTCCACTATATGTATTCTATTCGGGCCTTTCGCAGCGCCCGCACGCCCGGTGCACCCCTCAATAGCCATAGGTGTCGTCGCATTAAAACAGGGCGTCGTTATAGCTAGTCTACCGACACTCAATTCCCGATATGTGGTGGTTATCCCGTCGATTGGCTGACTATCTTCCCGAGGGATAACTAACCAATTCGACCCTGCGATATAATTTCCCCTACCAGTGATCCTCACATATCCTTCGAAAATCCATTAACAATCTTTTCTTGTATTTCTTTTCCCGAGCTCATGGACATGCCTTGTCACATGACTTTCATAGCATCTGTTTAGAGTATCTTGGTTAAATTCGCATATTTTGGTGGATGAATACACTTAGATGGGTTTTTTTACGCTGCCAGACACCCTACCATGTACTTCTTTACGAGATGTTTTGAGATTTGTTCACATATAAATAATATGCCAAATGAGGAGAAAACAGACGGGTGTTGCTATTGCGACACCCCAAAATGCTAACGCGACACCCTGGGATTTGCATTAGTGACAACCATGGCCTATATTCGTGTGTGCGATATAATTAGACTTCAAATCTGGCTTTAAACACTGGAACCACTGTTTACATACCTATTAAACACCTTTAGCTAGTTTTAGAACTTAAAAAGTGTTGTGGTTGCACACCATTACTTGCTGAAAACATGTTGTCTCCGGGGGTGTTTCAGGCACAGCTCAGGCAGCATGACGCCTAGAATTAGTGCCCGTGGCCTCTCCACTTAGTGACTTACATATAGCACACGACTGCCGACATTATCGCCATAAAGAATGAATGATACACAAGTAATTTCTAAATTAAACTGAGCACTTCAGAGTTTAACTACTAAGAATTAATGTGGGTTTTCTGTACGTTACCTAGTAAGCAGGTTATTGTGTTTGGGCTCCTAATTTAGGCTCGCTTAACTAAGTTTGGGGTGTCGCGTTAGCATTTTGGGGCGTCGCAATAGTAGGACCCAATCTTTGGCTGGAGCGCACGCAGGCCTGTGAGGATATCAACGGTCTCAAGCTGGGATGGAGGTGTACGGAGTAGATACCAAGGGACTACTAATATCGTTTGAGTGAAAGCTTGTACAAAACTATTGTGAACAGCCCTTAATAATATCACTTCCCTCATTATCGGCCTCTTCATCCCAACACTTCGCTTATCTCTACAGAGCGTTCATAAGATATAACTAGCTTCGCAGCCTCTCCACCGAATTCCCCTTCCTGGACGCTGCGACCTGCAGAAACTTTTTGTAGTAGGCTGGCCAAGGTATATTGCAGTACCTTAGCGGTAATGAGTTTGTTGAAGGCGTTAGAGATGGCATCCAGCGGGCCTCATTTATCAGGAGATGGCAGGTCACCACCGATCCGAATAAGTTGATTTGTCATTGGTGAATGCTGCGCTCGGGGATTCAGCCAACTATTCCCTAGATAGTGCCTAACCGGAGCGCTCAAGTCTGCCATTGTGGTGACGCGGGATGACTTTCATCGGCTACATTCAGCGGATATCATCCCAACTCCCATCTAGGAACACCTCGTTGAGGGATGGGAAGCCAAATCTTTGGCGGTTTGACGCCGCGAGAAAGTGAGGCGAACGAAGCTACTCCGTAATAAGGTTGGGTAATGAATCACTACCGGGGTAGGGAGTGAGGGTAGACTACCCACTCGCCGGCACCCCCAGCAACGCAGTAGGTGGCGCCTGCAAAGACCGTTTTTGGGCCACCGGTGAAAATTGAGAAGTTTGACGAAAAACATGACCGAGTTTTCGTTATTGTGACACTCCCATTGGTCAACACATCATCGTTCACCCATGGCCATGGCACGAAATGGATTTTCCGGAGCACGCAAGCTTCCTGTATAATCGTTTGCCTGACGAAGCCGCGAGTATCCGACAAGGAGCCTTGAAAATGCAGACCAGAATTTTAACTTAACCCACCCCGTCAATAAATCAAATACCGATTACTGGATTTTCGGGGGTTTGCCACGGCCGTGAACATCAACAGACTATTTAACGTTCCCGTTTTCGCGTAGCAAAACGCCTGATACATGCCTAGCGCCTATGAAGCATACTCGCCGAACTTAAGGCTATTTAATGATAGCATTTTTGTAGGGAATTTCAATAACTAGTCGCAAATTACCCGTCGTTTTGCCGGAGCTCAGACGACCGAGAAGATTGGCTAAGCGAGTCGAAGGCCCTTATCGCACCAGACGCACACTATTCTTTTTGGACTGCAATCAATGGCTCTTCAGAGTGGCGGTCAACATCAACATCACAGACGCGGGAGACAGCAACAAAGACGCACGGTTCGGGCCGATCTCTACCTAATCTTCTCTTAAAGAACGGGTGTTCTTCACAACGACCAAACTTCCTCGTCAGCAGCAAGTGTCGATCATGTTCGGAATGCCAAGGTCAGCGCGATCAACGTGATCGCCCCGATCTCGACCACAACGACGGCGACGACGAATGCCGGCGCGGAGGAGTGGATTGTTAGTTTTATGCTACCCTCTTAGGTACGGCGACGGGGCCCGAGAGTGCCGGGTGCTAATCGGAGTTTGAATGCCGTAGTAAGTTAGCCTTGCCTTTCGCGAGCGGGCCATGGGGTTGCGGATGGGGCCGGGGGGATATCAGTTGCAGATGAAAATCCTTCCCGGGGACAATTGGAAAGGGTAGAGATGGCTGACGGCCTTTATTTCTATTCTCTCAGGCCGACGGCAGGGCAGAAGAACCACCGCAAGGTCGACAAAGGTTTGACATCGACTCGGCGGCTTTTGCGAACGGAAAACGAAATATGACGGCAAACCACCTACCTGCGGATCCTGCAAGCGGACATCGACGTTTCCGGGACAATGCGTATATACTGGGAGTGCCAAGGCCAGAGTCGCTGATAAGCGGTTTCATTTTCGCTTTCTTCCAGTTCCTTTTCCTCGAATTTCGGAAGGGTTTGCGATATCGGTTTTTTTCTACTCCTGAGGATAGGATAAACTATTCGTTCATTCATTCGGTTAGGACAGATAGGTCGATTGAGACGTAGCATGATCGGATAAAAGCGTCAGAGAGAAGGTGCAGGCAGTGAGCAGGAGGCAATGTCGAGGGGCACGAGTCCGATGAGTGTGGGTCATCGATCGCAGCAGTCGGGGGTGGGGGGTCATGGATATAAATTGGAAGAGTGGCAGTCTCTTTTCTTATCCGGGCAGGGCCATACGCACACACGCGCTTATCCGTTGCCTACCCAGTCTGCTGCATCTTTGACGCCTTGATATGCAGCACATACTATTACGGTTTCCGCTGGCTTGGAATGAGAGGATCTACAAGCTGCTTCACTATCGACAGCTATGACACGGGTGTTCGCCCGAGCCCGATTGACACAACAATACCCGCCACCAATGAGAACGGTACAGGTACCGGGAGCGGCTTCTACGGTGGTTCGTCAGCAGTGTATTTCATGCAGCGAGTGGCCCAGACAATTTCATTTAAGGCCAGAAGTTCAGAGGATCAGAGCTTACTAGTCACACCACACATCGAGCTCCCCCCCAACAAAACCGGTCAAGAAATCTGAAAAGGGAAAATGCCCTTACTATGCCCTACGAACTGCATCCTCGTATCCAACTTGAAGACTTTACTCTGCGCCCCGCCAACCCGCGGACCACCTCATCAGTCGGAATTGGATGAGAGTCACCGCACTCTACCCATGAACCCACCTTCGGAAAAGCTTACGATCGTCTCCAGTCTTCGGAACCTGATACTAAACAAGACGGATAGCCGCTGCCACTGGGACTGGAGATCCGCAGGCGACGTTGTATGGGCGTGTCACTTTAGATATGTAGGCTCTAGCCTTGCTATAGTTTGCCCTGCCTTCCCAACCTGGCTAATTGCGGAACAACAGTGTCGCAAAGCATGACCCTAAAGACGCCCTACAATGACCCAACTCTCGCCAGCCGTGCCCCTACCAACCGTTATCGATGGCGAATATCTCACCCCTGGCACCCGGGGCTGCACCCAGCTCCCAATCATTTTCTCCCAAACAATCAAACTCTACCAAACCCTTGTCGTGACCCTCTCCTCCGTCCGCGAACTCGCCACAAACGACACGACCACTCTTCCACCCTAGCTTCACCGAACCCTGCTGCACCCCTCCTCCCTCATCCACACCCCCAGCCCCAATCGCCCAACAACTCAACCCCCGAATCCTCTTCCGGCTCCGGGAAACAACAAGTGTTCGAATCGGTTGGGTTCGGTTCGGTTTTAGAGGTGAACCGCTTTACGCAGTTCCGTTTTGACACTAGAACCACTCAATGCGGTTCAGTTTAAAGGCCCAAACTGAACTGAACCGCTGAACCGGTATGAAATATATGCTCTTAAATTAAATTACGTAACAGGACCTTTTTCAGCTTCAATTAGTGACTGTAGAAGACCCTCCCGCTGCCAGGATTTCAAGCATTCTAACGCATTAAGACTATCTGCATTCAGGCGAACTCGATTCTCCGTTATAACCATTTTCGCACTGGCGAAAAGCCGTTCTGGGTCAGCAGACATAGGCGGGATACTTAAAATATAAAGAACTATTTGAGTTAGTTGAGGCCATGTGTCTCTTCGCCGAAACCACCAGTCCAACTCACCTCCAGCTTAAATATTAGGTTCAATTGGAGTAGACAAATACAACTCTAGTTGATTACTGTATATTGTCTTTCTCTCCTTCGCCCTCCATTCATCAAACTGCCATTTGCAAAGGTCTGTAGGTAAATCTTTAGCTGAACTGCTTGAAGGACAAGTTTAAAGATAGTATATTAACTTTCATAATATAATTACCATTTTTTTGCTTTCGTAATCTCACCTTTACTTCACAATTTTGATTCTAGAAACTCAAACTTATTTGTTGAATCAAGAACAACAGTATAAATGTTGTATATTCAACTAAGTACAAGAGCGAAAGCTAGGCAAGGAACAACTGTATTTTAAAGCGACAACTAACTGATTCTGCATAGAATTTTACCTGACCTTATATATTGATGCTGGTGTTGCTCAGAACCTCAAAAGCATTGTTGAGGATGTCCAGATAGTAAACTTCCAGGCATAATTATACTTGGATATCACGTTTTGTTTACCTAATTACCACTCCCAAACTTGAAGCATCCTCCTGCCATTTTGCACATATATACCATATGAATACATATTCTTTTCTTAGTTCATAATCTTCCAGATGGCCAGAATGTCTACAGTACAGCCTATTCCTGAAAAGCTTAGTCTTAACTTTGAGTCTTTAGATATGGCCAAATATTCAATTTATACTTTTATTGTTAATAGGGGAGAGTCCTTTCGTATATCTCACTCAGATCAGAAATGTTATGTTGTCATTTGCCGTTATGCTTTCTGCAAGTTCTTAATTGTACTACTGTATTGCAAAGCTCAAAAGTTAGAGTTACTCATTATATCTCTCATAGTTGCAGTTCTTTTACATATCTAAATTTTCATCAAGTGCATTCTGTTTCCTTTCTTGTTGAACGACATTGTGCTACTGTAGCCAATAACCATGTAACTCTTCCTGCTCAAATTTAAAGTGTAGAACAAATATACCATGGCAATACTGATATTAATTACTAGCAGGTCTGACAAACACAGGAAGCCCTGTGGTCAGAACTTGATAGCAATAAAAGAGAATATTTCAAGCAACTTCCAGGTATAGTTACAGTGTTGATGGAACATGATGATCAGAACTACGTCGTGCTGAAAATCAGGAATGGGCATTTCTATTGTTGTTCATTAACCCAGGAGCTAATCAAACAGCTTGAAGATATGCTCATCCACTAATAGCACTAGATGATTGTTATACCAAATCTCGATTCCACATGATGCTTCTACTTGCCTGCGTTCTTGATGCTAACAACAAAATTCTACCTTTAGCTTGGGGAGTAGTTCCGATTAAAGATGCGGAAAATTGAACTTGTTCCCTTGACATATGAAGGAATCTTTTACAAGTATGAATATCAAAGCAAATGTTTTCATCAGCAATTAAGACAAAGGACTGCAAATTGCAGTTTCGGAGATCTTTTCAAGTATGATATACTTGTATTACTATTAAGATTTAGCAGACAATGTATAGAAGCATTTTGGTTTACAGGCAAGGAATACCTTCTAGAAAGCAGCTCATGCATTTAATGCAAGCGATTTCAAAGAAGCAATAGCAGGAATTCAAGAAATTAGTATTCCTGCAGCAGAATATATAGATACCATACCTCACAAGTCTTGAGCACAATATGCATTTCCCTGGTCTTAATTCAGTCATATTACTTCAAACATCGCAGAGTCTCCTAATTCATCCTAGGATAAGTATCGGAGTTTCCCTATTCTTAGCCTTTTCCTTGCAATTTAGATGAAGATTATGTCTATAATTCATACTTGCCGTAATCATATACATCAATTACTATAGATTACGGATTATGCATAGGACAAGTTAGACAAAAGCTATCAATATGTACATAGGTACTATATTGAGTCTGCTTTGGATGGTTTGGCACAAATATATATTCCCAATAGCACTACCCACATTGTTGATCTTCATCAAAGATTATGTACATGTGGTAAATTTCAAGAGCATCAGCTTCCCTGTTAATATGCCATAACTATTTGTTTGTCTTAAACTCATGATCCTTACGACTACGTCCATACTTACTATTCTGTAGACTTTTATTTCAAGACCTACGAAAAGCATATACAATCTATGCGTGAAGAAAACTTAGTTGACAAATTTGGTAACTGTGAGGCACTCATTCTCACAAAGCAATGTGGCCAGCTCAAGAAATACAGGTACAGGCAAGATGAGGCCTCAAACAGATATCAGATTGTCTATGAACATTGTGAAGAGTAAAGGCACAACTATCAAAGCTGTAAAAATGCTCTAAGCACATGATACTTGGTCAGGGTATTTGAGTAAACAAAAAATGGTATCCAAGTAATTTAGATCAAAAAAGTGGGTAGTTTATTAAATAACCCTAAATATAAACTAGAATCTAACAGATTTTAGTATAATAACATTTCAGTTTTGCTAATTCCAGATTAGCTATATGAATAAGATAATGATGCTGATAGGGTCTACAGTAATTACAGTTTTGAATAACTTTCTTATATTTTCCAATCAAGAATTCAAGCAAGGGTATAATATTTCCCAAAGTAGTTCCATAACTCTTTATTTAATGAGTAGCCTTCAAAAATAGCTTCAAAATAGTCTTGACAACCTTTAAGCTCTCCCAATCCTTAACTATTAAGATATTATAATCTAATTTCGGATATTGAGTACAAAATGGCTTAATAAAAGTTAAAAATTAATTGCTATTATGATCATAAAGTACTTAGAATTCTATTAAATTCCACTTTCTGCTAATATCATTTTAGTAGCTCCTAAACCTCTAAACTCAGCACAGTGCTAAAAACTTTTACAAATGTATATACATATATTATGGAGCTTACTGTCACAAATATCCTGAGCCTCATCAAGAATACAATAGATACAGGAGTGGCACTGAAACCATTGGACTAAATTGCTGGCCTATGGGACATAGATGGCTTGAACGGCTCGGCAAGGATGAACCAAATACAAGCGTAAATAGCACTTACTATGGGCAAGTGGGGGCCAAGGCAGAGGTTCACGTAATTAGTACTCTCAGTGCTGAGAGTGCAACCTATGGTAACTCAGTAAATCACCTACACCTCGGTCAAGGCAGTGACCTCAGCCAGCCACATAACTACCAAGCGGTCTAGCCAGGGAATGGCCGGCTAACAGAAACTATTATAACCTACGGACGAGGAACCATTAGTTGTGGAAAAAAGAACCAGGAGAGCTAAAGAATACTTGGCAGCTAAAGGACACATTAGCTCGGTATAGTGAGCAGCTCAGGTATAGATAGAGAATTGTGAGTCATGATGACTCAGGTTTTATTATTAGACTCGGCATAAGTCAGGTATAAGTTATACCAAGAAAAGAACATCTCAAATGGTATGAGTCGCCTATTAGCAGGTAGTCAAGAGATTAGTGAAGAGGCAGCTATAAATATAGTGTTGGAGTCTCAGGGAAAGTGTTTTTCCTTTTCTCTTTACTGAGTTTCTTAATAGTTTAGCAATATAAGCTTCATATCAAGAACCATTGCCTAAGATATTGTTTGATATAGTTGCAGTAGGACCATTTCACTATCTCAGTATACGGGACCAATATACCTATCCCACGGTCACCCTAAGATCGCCTTGCCATATACCTGAACATTAAAACAAACTAGGAGACAAGACCTTATCAGAGTCAGATCATTACACTTACTTCATAGTCTACACTTCCTCTACTTATTTAAATTCTCTTCATCTTCTATATCTTGGTTTCATACAACAATCATATCTTGAACCTCATCTTCAATATCTTTACCAACCTAAAATACTTTAACTGCAAGATTTAATATATACTCAAAATATTAAAGTCAATGAATTTCTACTTGTTAACTTGATTGATCAACCTAAACTTGTAGTTCTTAAATTAAAGTATCATTTAATATTGTATTATCTATTATTATATATCTTACTGAATTCTGAATCCTATATTCCTGTATAACTTTGAAGGTATAGTCTATAATGTTCTAACCTAAATGCAACCTCTCTAACTTCTTCAAGCTAAGAATAATAGTGTGATGCTTTCCCTCCTCACTAATAAAATAAGCAGTAATGCCTAATATGGCCATTATTATATACAAGGTTATTCAGGTATTAAGACTAATATGAATCACTATTAAATTTCTTTTAATATATTACTTAACTACTTTTTTACTATATTTCCAATTCTTCATAATTTACTGCTTTACTGTATTTTTAGATACAGTTAAAACTGTTGCTGGATACTGATACAACAATAGAGACTATAATGCAGAATTTTTAATATATTAAAAAGCCTAATTATTTTAAACAATCTATCAAACTAAAAACTTGTTAGATATTGTTTGTTTTCAAGAAGCTATCTAATTTTATATTTGTTTTTTAAATACTTGACTCAATTTACACTACTACTAAAAATATCATATTTCTGGTTACCTGCTATTTTTTAAATTAATTTATACTTATTTTATTAATTAGCAATTACTTATAGCAAAGGAACTTCCAAAAGCCTTTTTCTTGCTTACCACCACTCTTTACCTGTATTCCAAATTTCCATGTCCACAATGGGTCACAGGCCTTTTTTCTCCCATCTTGACTAAGTGCATCATCATTATCAGATGGTATTAGTTGTGTTTGTGAAGTGAATATATCATTGGCAGTTTTAGTCTTAAAGAGAACATTTGAAGTAGCCCCCACAGGTGGGATATCTGCTGGCATTTGCACCCCAGATTCTTCAGCATCAGAAAAGACAACGAGATTCAAAAATTCCTGTAATTGGTGATTATCAGACTCCATAAGATCTATGATTTTGTTGTGTCGCATTGTTAAAGGGAGATTTTCGGTTGCTTCAACATCCCACTTACTTACCCCACCTGAATATTCCCAGAACCCTGGTTTTATAGGTTCAGTTCGGTTCGGTTTCTTGCTCACTCAATTTGGTTTGGTTCAGTTTAGACCACAAAACAAACTGAACCGTAAACCGACAGTTCAGTTCAGTCGGAACCGCAACCAATTTGAACGCTGGAAACAACGACCCTGTAGCCCCACCAGCCGTGCCCCGACCCCACCGCATCTTACACCAACCCCCAGTCAGGGGCACCTTAGACTCTGACGCCTATGCTGGTGGACGTGGGGCGAGCTATTTTTGTGTGTTCTGCGGAAATGGTCTTGTTGCCGGCGGGTTTGTGAACTAAGGGGTGTAGTGGATAGGGTGCTTGTGGAGAGGGGGTGGGTGAGGGGATGGGGGCAGTGAGAGCAGGGGACGCAGCTGCTAGCTTAGGAGGTGGTTAATGGGGTGTTGTGGAGTGGGTCGGCTTTTGAGTAGATTTTGGAAGGGTAGGAGGGGGAGGGGACCAGTGGCTTTGATGGGGAGACAACGCTTGAAATGGGGACGGGGTTTTGGGGACTAGTTGGCGAAGAAGGGCTTGTATATAGATGTGTGTGATGCATACGTGAGTGAGTTTAAAGAATTTCTAGTTAACTAGATAGTTTTGAGTAGACAATGTCGGTGGCAGACAAAATTTACGGCAGGAGCAGAAAGTTTAGCGTCTTAAGGAATAAAAATGTTCCTCCAATTCTCGTTAACTTCCTCCGAACTCCGGCAGCTCAACTATCCCACATCCGACACTCTCCGAATCCTCCATATTTACGGGCTACAACCCTTCCCAGCTCCGCCTCCATCCGTTTTATCCCATCGCTCCCGCTGGACTCCCCCGTCAAATCTACTCTCCCCCAGCTACCACACTCATCCCGGATAATAACCTCCGACCCCAGAGCACCGCTGAGGGCCCACCGCGCCTAGCAGACCCCGTAGCCCGGCAGGGCCACGCTGACAGTTTACTGAAATTAAAGAATTTGAAACCCCATCATGGCAATAACGGCGCAAACCCTTCCACGGCTTGCAGGTTAGTAAAATGTAGGGATTTTCGCTGACGAGAACCCAGCACAAAATGAAGTGACAAACGCACCAAAAACTTCTTGTCATGATCTGAGCAAGTTTCGCTCGAGTAAAGATAAGATGAAACACAAAGGACCCTAAGAACGCGACTACCATAGATATGGCGATCCTGCCGACAGGATCGGGAAGGCCGAAACAGCGGGGGCCGATTACGGGTTGATGGAGATAATTGAGTAAAACTAGACTGGCGAACGCCAGGAATGTGGTGATCGTAGCCATGCGGACGGTATCCTTCCAGTCGACGGGACCTTTTCCGTGCAGCCTCACAGAGATCATTATCGCTGCTGGAAGCAAGGCGATGTAGTACATCCTGCCGTCGGCTTTGCCAGATTTAACTTTCCGAGAGGATTAGGTAGGTAATAGCTGCGTTTGCCAGCGAAAGTTATGAAGTCCACAACTCTCTTCTAGACATGTTGGGGAAAACTGGTCCAGGAGAGGTCAAGTACGTGCAAGAAGAATAGATTTTCCGGCGGTGTGGATGCATTGTCAACTGGGTTAGGCGAATCTGGGTCGTTCCTAAATCGTCTTGCAGCGGGGCCAAAGGGCGGTGACAAATGGAATGTGATTATGCGGTATGCACATTCCAAAGAGAGCCCCGCCTGAACCGTCCGGGTTCGTCATGCGCGATAGGATGTGCATTGAAGCTAGTTTTAATTAGGAAGCGGGCTGATTATGAGTGTAGAAGAGCATCATCGCCTCACTGCGTTCGGTTTGGCGAGCCGAAGCGAGAACCTTTCCGCTATTAGGTGAGCCCAAATCACCTCCGGGAGCCACGCCTCGCAGCAGTTTGGTTGGATCGAAGTTTGTCAGAATATTGTCTGCGCAGGAGTCATTAGACGGGTGTGACATCGAGCATTAAGACCACTGAGCATGCCGTAAGAGACCTCGCAATAGCGGTGCCGAGGAGTGAGTTGAAAGAGAAAGTGAAAATTGGAGTCGTGTTGCGTCCGCTTCAGGAATCTACAGATTCGCGAATTGGAAGGCGAGTTTCGTGAATGGGGGCAGGATTCGCGAACCGGATAAACGCTTCACGAATGGGATAGATATTCCCGAATGGGATAGATATTCCCGAATGGGAATTAGGTTCGTGAATCGTACACGGTCCAGGAATATTCCAGCCCCGCTTTGAAACCCTAATGGTTTCTAGGATAAACCAACGGTTCCCCTGCCACTCTTCTATCAGAACTTCGGCCACTACAATTCTTCTAGTGGGACTTCTGTGACTACCATTCTTCTATCAGAACCTTGGCTACTGTTGTTCTTCTATTGAAATCTCTGCTACTATCACCCTTCTATCAGAACTTTTTCTACTAGCAAAACTGAACAATATGACAACCTCCATCAATACTGGTTTCTCTAAAAGTACATCTGCTATACTAACAACTAGCTTTTCTCACCTAGCTTAAGATGCATTAAATACATATCTTAGAGACTGTCCCAATTGCCTTATTTTATCTACTAATAAGAAGCTAAACATTATTAGCTAGCTAATAGATCCAAATTGAAAAGCTACCAACAAAAAGTAATTCAAGTAAAAGTTTGAGTCTCAGTTCTATCGATGGGATCTTCTGACTGAACAGCTCTACTGGAAACATGCACATGATAAACTTGTCTTACTAGAGCATGAGATATATGATGAACTAGTTAAAAAGCATATTGCTATTAGGTATAGCGGTAGGTTCTCTTATATTCTACAAATGAATATATCAGCTAACTATAACAGATATTACTGCTACCTGGCAAGCTATTAAGTATGACTATTATGGAATCACATGGGACAATCTTGAAGCATTGTTAGAGCATTGTTAAAGCTGTCAAAAGTACTTACCAAATTATTCTACTGGTTCACTTCATTCAATTATTTCTACTCACAACTTCGAATATGTTCAAGTTAATTTTATTGACATGTTAAATCATACTGATAGTCAATATAAATGGATACTGTACACAAACAACCACTATAGCAAGTTTTCTATTCTTTAGCTATTGAAATTAAAATCTACATTAAGTATTACTCAATGCTTTTATTTTTACATTAACATTTTTGGTAAACTAGAGGTACTTCAATGCAACAATGGAGCAGAATTCAAGAGTGCATTTAAAGAGTTATTATTAGAGTGTGGAATTAAATTGGTCAATGGCTATCCATATACACTATATACTCAAGGCTTAATTTAAAAAGACAATAATGTTGCCAAGAACAAGCTCTTTATATAGCATCAGGAACATGGATCTAATAAATGAGCATTAGCATTACCTATAATCACTGAACAGATCAACAAAAGCTAGAGTTCATTATTAGAATGTATACCTTAGGAAGTTATCTTTAACTTTCCACCACAACATTAAGAGACCATCACTGGCAGTGATGCCAAATAGATGCAAGCTAATAATATGCCAGAGGTCATTATTTCAAATAACGAAAATCATAGCACTAGCAAAGACAAAGTTGATTAGGAGAGTATATCTGATAATTTGTCTATTAAGAGATCTATGGAGTTTACTGCTAGAGACACTCACGTTTAACTCAAATAAAAAAGGTAGTGATATCATAAATTTGTGACCTGGCAGCTAATCATGATGCTATTATTAGTACTACTATTTGGGTTTTACCACCTGGTAAGTTTCTTGACTTATTAATGTCTGTAATTAGCTAATGGTATTACAAATAGCTTTGTCTAATGCATACTTGCCAGTTGAAAATTCTACTACTGAAGAATCTTTTACCACTGAAAAGTCTTCTACTAATAACAAACTTTTTACTACTGAAGATTTATCTAGCTTAATCAAGGAGAATACTTTATTAGAAAATGCCAGTGACTTTCATATTCTCAATCTTAATTTAGGATGTATAGCTATGTATGCAGAAATACAAATCCATTAACATAAAGTTAGAATTAGAATAACTAAAAGTTACAAGAAGAAGCACAATGTTCAAATTTTCAAAGAAGATCTTGTCAGTGTTACCGTCCTCAAGAAAAATAAGGCCCAATGGATAACCTCTATGTCCTTGGAGAGGTATACAAAGTTTATTGATTTCACTATTACCTTATTCAAATACTATATGGTATACTGGATCAAAAATATCCTACTACAAATCTTCTTCCATTGCCAAAAATAACTGAAATTGATTTTTCAAACAATATCATGGACAAGGTTAATATTTCAGCAGTAGCTAAACATGGCTCCATGGTAGCAAAATTAGGAAAACAATATAAATGCAATAGAGATTGCATGTCAAAATAATGCACCTTCCAGAAAGCTAGTTTCTATTGCACTAATTGATGTCATAGTAAAGGCAAAGATAATATATTGTGCCAGAATCAAGTTGATCTAGAGATAAGCTCTACAGTTTAAACTAGGGGCAGGAAGCAGGCTGCTACAGCTATGGAGATAGTAGGCAAAAAGCAAAAAAGTCACTATAATAGTCAACGTAATTAAGTAGCTATATATAGATATTTTTGAGTTGTATATGCTTCACAGGTTTAAACCTTATTTCCAAACTGTTATCTCATTTACGAATCAGAAAATTCCTGAACTGGGTACAACAGTTAAGTTAGATAACCTTCATTTGGCAGTTCTGGAAAATACGCATGAGTCTCTCTCAATTCAATATAGAAGTAGAAGGTGTAATGGACTAGATAATTAGCAATGTTAATTTAATTGGTATAGTTAAGGTTATATATTTAATGGCATTCTGTCCTATACTCTAGTTAGTATAACTGTACGAAGTATTGGCACCATGGTAATGCATAGGGGTATGGCTTAAATAAGATAGTGATATCAGTTTGACTTCTGAAAGATATACGAAGTACTTAAATTTGAAGAGTAAATTTCTCTTACCAGATTCAGAAATTACATTTAAATTACTTCCTTGTCCTCACATCTGAATTTTGTAACCTGCTACATTATGAGTTCCAAGGTCAAAAGTGATTCAGTTTTCAAATTATCTTTAATGGCTAAAAAATTCTCCTTAACAACTATGTATTCATAAGTAGGTAGCCTTTCCCTATGGGAAAGTCAATAGATAGCATCTAAACTAACTATAGCATAGCAAACTCCATACCCTGTGCTAGAATATATTCCATATATACTCTCCCTACAATTAACACTTATGAATTTCTTGATTTGTAAACAATTATCTAGGTTGAATTTTTAATATATTGCTTTTCAGAGCCTTATTTCATTTACCTACTAATTACAAGTAGAAATAAAGATAAATTAGCCTATAAACAAAACAATTGTCTTCACTAAAGCTATTAAACCTAGTAAGAATTATTTAGAGTAACTAGGTTATTAGGTATGAGTTTTAAATAACTTATAGTACTTTTGAGAAAAAAGATACTTACTTGCTTACCTTCTTATACAGCTGAATATTGTCTTTCTTAGATGCATAAGGGTGCTTTACTTACTAAATATAATTCTCTAAAAACTACTAAAATTAATTTACAATTATTATTATATTAATATTAATATTCTTTGCAAAATTGTTAAAAGCCAAAATACTGTTAAAATTCTAATAAACTACTCTATATAAACATATATTTATTAAATGATGTTTATTCTCTTTTTAACATACTTAATATAAATATCACATAATTATGTTTAATAAGTTGAATATGGAAAAATTTTGTTACTAATTACCTATAATTATTATTTTCTTAAATTATTTACTAAAATACTTTTATTTTTAATTTTATTTACATATGTACTACTAAAAGTTTACCAAACTATTCTAATTTCTATTCAAGTATTATCTTTCCCTCTTAGTTACAGCGCTACTAGATATTAAACATATCTCATTACATAATTATTAAGAATTTCCTTAAGAACTACTTTTTATATCTTTGTACATAAAGCTTACATATTTGGCTTCCATATTCTCTAGAGTTTAATGGAGTCATAGTTAGAGCTTGAGGCTGGCTAATTGCTAAATATTAAAGAGAAATTTTTTTTTTTTACCAATATAAGCTATAGCAACAAATGTTTCTCAATATCAGTCTTACCTTACAAGCTCTGTCATTTTCATAACAGCTTTAAGTACTTAATATAAAAAAACTACATTCTCTTAATAGAGTTAATCTATAGAGTAAAGTATAGATCAAAATGATTTTACTATGGTTTATAAGCAGAATTTGAGGTATTTTGGTAAAATTCAAAAGGTTTACAAGTAAATAAGCTTAAAATAATAGTATTTAAATAAATAATCGTTTTTTTATTAGTTTATTTTTAGTAGTTCAAAACTTTATAACACTTTATATATAATTATGGCAAATCAGTGCTCTGGCTGTAGCAAGACAATATCTGGTAAATTTTTACTTAGTACTAAGTATTAAATATAAGGCTATCTGGCTGAATAAGCTAAATACTAAAAAGTCACTAATTTTAGCAAGAAATAGCTAAAAAAGCCTGTAAAATGGTCTTTCAAGATTATTCAGAAAAATATTATTATTGCTTTTTTGTATAATCATTCTATGTAGTTAAGTTTAAGTCTTCATTATATCTAAACATAGCATCTACTACAATACCAATAATGGAGAGTACAGTAGCTTTTGCCTTATAAGCAATATAATGATAACAATGATAATTATAATAACTATAATAATTAAAATTATAGTTCTGACAATCTTAGCTAGAAGTAAAGCAATAATACTAGATACTAAAATGGGAATAACAGCAAGAACAGTAATTGTGATATGGTAATCTTTAGGTATCTCTAAACTCAATATCTTTTCACTAAGAAAACTTTTATACTAAGATTTTTTTGAGAGTTTGAAGTTAAGAGATTCAGATTATATAGAAATAGAGAAATGATATCACTTTTTAAGATGAACTTCAACTAATATGTTAACTGGATAAACAAATAAATTAAGAGAATTTAGTATAAATAAGGCTATGTAAAAGAGAAAGCATTGAATAAATAGTCTCAAACATATATTTTAAGCAATTAAAGCTCTAAAGTTTAGGGAAAGTAAATTTATTTCAGGAACTGGACCAAATCTGTTCTAACTCAGTAACCAATCAGAGATACTAATCAATACGTTAACCTAATCATCAACTGAGTTACATATTACTTAATAAGTGAACTTAATTCCTAGGTTAGTATACAGAATAATATATTTGTATTTAACTGTAAATATATTTTATAATAATAGAGAGAAAAGTAATAAGAATTAATAAAACTTTAAGACAATACATAAGCTCTGTTTTGGGAAATTTCTTAGTATACTAATATCTGTTTTGGTACTAAAGTAAGTATGGTATATAGGTAGACCAGTAATGAAGCTTGCAACTCATTTTTGACTAGTTATTTTAGTATTTTCTGAGTTTATAGTAATTGACTTTGATCTCTTTCTACTCTTTATTTAACTTAAAGTACTATATCTCATCATACTACAATATTCAAGAATATTATCTAATTCATCTTCAAGGATCTTCATTTCAAAATCTATATTAATAGTTTCTTCAAGTAAGAGAAGTTATAATATTAAGTAATTATTTTTAAATTATCTTTATTGAGTTTGAAGCTTATAGCTATTTCCATTTATATTGAAAAGGTAATAAGAAATTTAAAAGGGGTTTATAAATTTTTGATTAGATTTAAGAATTTTTAAAGTCACTATTTTGCCTTTTTTGAATTCTACAAATGCAGTACAATATTCTTATCAGGTAACTAATCTCTCTGTAACCAGAATGTTGTTCTTTTTAACTTATTGCTTAAACTTTGTCAACTTATTATAGTAAGTAAAAGATAAAAGTATCAATAAGACTAAATCGATATTAAAAGTATTTTCTGCTTCTAAGAGTTTGGTAAAAAGACCAATTTCAATAACAAACTCCACAATATCTTCAAATAGCAGATGATTCTCTAGCAAATTATAAACATAGTTGGGATTATGTAAAATTTCATCCTAGATAGCTTCTAAATAAGTATTTTAATGAGTAGCTATATTTAGAAATAGCTTTTATCTTGAACTTTGACTTATCTATACATTAAATAGAGTTTAGCCAGTAGGAAAGCCATCCTACCACTCAGTATTCATACTAAGATTAATATCTAATATAGCTTTTAATCAGTCTATCTATTCCATCTTCAATTTTCAAGAGTAAAGTTTTTATTTAATAACACTATTAAACTGCTTGACTATACCTTAACTTTGAAAGTATTTAGGACAGCCATTAATTACTGTAACACTATAATCCTTTATCAATATAAGAAGGATGCTTTTAAATTTACTACTATTATTATATTAAAGAATATTTAGTATATTGAAGTATATATTAGCATATAAAAAAACAAAGTTAAGATAAATGTTCTTATCTATTATACTTAATCTATCTATGAATATTCTTAGTAAATTCAACAACTATTTTGAATTTCAATGAATAAAGCCATAAGTATAAGCTAAAATAATTCTTTATATAAAGAATCTATAAATACTTATTGTTTAGAGTAGTTCTGAAGTTCATTAAATTAATTTAAATACAATTTATATATCTATTAGAAATTATAGAAGTCAGTGAAAGGTAAGACTTATTAAGTTAATTTAGAGTATATATTGCATAATGATTAATAACCCATTCAATATTATTTTGTATTAAACAATAGATTTACTTTATGAGAAATTAATATATTAGGTAAGTACCATGATACTAATAATTAATATATATATCAGCAATAGTGTCAAATGCATTCTACTTACATATAGCAAAAGAGTTCAGATAATTCACTTAGTATGTAATTAGTTTTTTGCTATTATATAAGTATGAGTATTTAAATAAAAAATACTTTTTATTTATTGCACAAAGAAACTTTCTCAACTTAATAGTATATCTATCTACTATAAAAGATAAAGTACTTAAGTGTAAAGTTGCAGTTACTGTACTATTTCACTTTCTCTTCAGAAGTTCTGAGAAGTTTATTATTTAAGTATTGTAGCTAGTAATGGATGTTAGCTTATTTTGCCTTGTTAAAGATACTCTTATTTGTGTAGACAAGAGCTAGTAAGTTTGTTCAGTTAATACACTCTTTTCAGTTCATATTACTGAATACAGAGCAAATGGTAATTTTAGTTATATTAAGGGATTAGTTTAGGTTAGGGTCTTTGGAGTAGTTTTAGCTATTCAAAGTTATTTAGGTTTTGTTAATTAAGATTGAGGGAACTACAGTGAGTAAAGATAATTATTTTAAAAGTAGAAAAGTTCTAGATTACCAAAATTCTGAAGGTCTTTATAAATAATTTACTATAAATTTAAATTAACTTTTAGAAATATATAAAAAAGTATCCCAATGCCAATAATAAAGTCTAAACTTAGTATTTCCAGTAAACTCAATCTTGATAGCATTTATGGCTATTGATTATATGGAAATATATCAGTTAATGAAGACTAACTCTAGTTAAGTGATTAGAATTTATAATAGCTATTGTATATACAAGTCTTACTGTAGTTGCAAATACATAGTAAGTTAAATTTACCATTTACAAGAAAGTCAATTTACAGGTAGGTTGACTTAGTTATCAAGTCATTAAGTAATGCATAACTTAATTAACAATTAAGTTAATGCATTAGTCAATACTTTACTTAATAAGTAAGTTAATGCATTAGTCAATACTTTACTTAATAAGTAAGTCAGAATATATCAATTAACATCTCAAATATTAATAATATAATTAAGATTACTAGAACTGCTGTTCTTAAGATTATCCAAAATACCTTTATTAAATCCTCAGTATTCATACTCAATATGCCTGAATTTTATATTAAGATAGATTTAGTTCTATCTTTAACCAGATTCTACTTCATGGTAGACCTTTTTCTATAAAAATTAAGTATTGACTTATATTCTCTTAAACAATTAAAGTTTATAACATGAATATCTAAAATTTAAGTAGCTTTCTTTTATTTCAAATACTAAGTAGATTTAGTAGTACATGAGCATATAAGAAGTATAATGTGATGATCTAACTCCGATGAGATCTCATCTCCTAGTTTGTCTTGGTGTTCAGGTATATGGCGTGGCATTCTTTGGGTGACCATGAGACAAGTATGTTAGTCTCATATACTGGGATAGTGAAACGGTTCTACTGCAACTTATATCAAAGGATAACTTGGGCGATGATTCTTGGTACAAAGCTTATATTGCTAAACTAACAAGACCTTCAGTGAAGAGGGAAGGAAAGACGCTTTCCCTGAGATTCCAACGCCATATTTATAGCCATCTCTTCACTGACCTCTTGGCCACCTGCCAACAGGTGACTCGTACCGATTGAAGTGTTATTCTCTCGGCGTGACTCACACTTGACTCACGCTGAGTCCAATAATGAAATCTGAGTCATCATGACTTATAACTCTCTATCTATTCCTGAGCTGCCCACTATAACTAACTGACATGTTCTTCAGCTGCCAATTGTTTCTCAACTCTTCTGGTCTGTCGCCCACGACCAACGATCCTTCGTTCGTAGGTTGTGGTGATTCCTGTTGATCGGTCACTTCCTGGCTAGATTCCTTGGCGGTACTGTGGCTGGCTGAGGTCATTGCCTTGACAGGGGTGTAGGTGATTTATTGAGTTGCCGCGGGTTGCGCTGATTGCACGAACCCTTGTTCCGGCCCCCATGTTTCTTCGGCAAGTGCCGCTTATCCTCATATTCAATTCATTCTTGCCGAGCCGTCTGTGCCGTCCATATTCCATAGGCTTGCAATCCGGTCCAATGGTTCCAGCGCCACTCCCATGTCCATGGCATTCCTGATAAGGCTCGGGTTGTCCGTGACATATAAACTATAAGATATTAGTGAAATAATTTTAAGAAAGATATATATTTTGATTGATAATTCACTGTAATTTGATTAAAAGATATATGGCTCATAGTAAGATTCTCCAGTTTTAGCATTCTATTATTTGATATAATTAAGTTATCTAATGTACTCAAACTGTATTAAGGCAATTTATATTTATATTATTGATAGTATTAATACTAGGAAAAATTTGAAATTTTATTTTAGCAAGACATTTCAAAGTATTCCTATAGGAGTTTGAAGATGTTTTTATAACCTAAAAGAACTTCATACTAATATATATAAGCTAAATAAGACATATAGTTAATACAGCTTTTTTAATCAGGATGTGAATGATCTAAAAGGCTGCTCTTGTTTCAAAGTTAGTTGAGTAAGAAGTGATTATAGTAAATATATTTTTGGAGTTATAATTTGGCTATATTTTAGAATATTCAATTTGTATAATATTAATTTAAGGAGTAGATACTTTATAACTACTCCAATAATCATTTATAAACAATGTATCATTATGATACCTAATCTTCAATGTATTCTACACATTAACATTAATACTAAATTAACTTTTTGCATCAATTTCAAACTAGGTCTCTAATTCTTAGTTAAACCTCAAATATATTTCCAGCTTCCTTGTAAAATAATTTACTATATGGCAAGTACTATATTTTACTCTATACACTGATAAGTTCTTATCAAATCTAAGCAAGAATATTATATACTATAGTTTCATAGATTATATACCATAATAGATTATGCACTATAGAGTATAAAGTTTAAAAAGTCTCTTGTAATATCTTTATAATTTGTTTTAAGTTTCAGAGTAGTACTTTAATGTGGCTTATAAGCTTTCATACATTTATGCTAAGTAGCTCAATTTTTTTATTAGTTATATATAGATATAACAAGCTTAATACAAATGTCAATACTATTATTTAATAATTTTTCTAAGTTTATTAAGACCTCCTCTACTGTCTTTAACAATTGAAGGTCCATAGATAGTGTTGGGTTCTGTTATTGTTATTTTGCTTATATACGTTAAGAATATTAAGAAGTAGCTATAGCCTTACGAACTTCATCTAAGGTATATTTATCTTTGCCAGATATTCTTTTTTACTTTTTGAAGGTGGTCCCTTTCTTCTGTTGACTAAGTTTAAAAAAATTATAGCTTTTCTTTTAAAGTATATCATTTTCTGACTTCCAAGTTGAGGTGGCCTTGTAAACTATACTGTATAGACTTTTAAGGGTGTTTTTCTGCTCCTGGTTACCATTGAAGAGTATTTGTATATTCTTAAAAAGTTTATTGAGCTGAGATAGTGTTTCAGAAGTTTACTAAATAGTAGACACTGTTGAATAAAATAAGATAAAAAGTGTTAATAGAAATAAATATAGTGTAGAAGCTGATTTGAAAGGAACTATTCCTGTCTTTTAAAATCTTGACTTTATATTTTTCTTTGTTAATACTTTAGATCTTGTCTTCATATAGATATCCAAAAAATTTAACTTAAATATAAGAATATTACTTATTAGTAGTCAATGATTATACTCATATTTAAACTAATTTTTAAGCAATGTAAATCATATAACATTTAGTAATTAAAGTATATGTAATGTATATAGTAGTAGACAGTAAAATAATCTAATTATCTTTGCAATAATGAATAAAATTTAAGGTTAAATAGCTATTATGTTCGCCCAAAATAATTAGTTAATATTTATGTTTTGCTTTAGTCTTTATATATAGGTCAAAATTTCTTTTTAACTAATTAAAACCTAAAGAATTACTAGTTTACTATTTTGAATTAGTGACTATTATCTAATTATTAAAGGTAGTATCTAAATCTATATTCTTAAATATTTTTACCTTTAAAAATAATAAAACATAATATCATAGTATTATTTACAGAAGTATATTTAATAACTGTTAGAAATTTACTGTGTAATGCCTTGCTAGTTTTACTAATAGGTACTTGACACTTATTAATAATTGCATACTACTTTTCATTTGCTTCAAGACAGAATTCAGTCTTATCTATATTGTAAATGTTATTCAGTTCAGGTTTTTACTTATTGTAGATCACTTGAAAGATTTGAAACTACTTATTAAAGGTTTAGTAAGTATATTCTTTATTTCAAAGGATTTCAATTAGCTTAATATAATAGCTTTTAACATATTTGTGATGTTGTATAAATTTTTTAGATTAGTTATAGCTTAATGGGCAAAATAATATGGTGTTATAACTAGTTTACCTAAACTGTTAGCAGATTAAATACTCTACTATTGCCTTAAGCATATTCATGCAAATTGGGAAGTTTTAAGCTGCCTATTTTCTAACTTAGCAAGTTAAAGATTTCATTTCGCTAAGTATACCTATCTGTTTATAGATACTTGCTCTTTAATATAATTTTTTTTCCTTTGCTTAGTAAGTAAGAGTCTTCAGTACAACTTTTCAAAACAGTACAATTTAATTTAGAGATTTAAATTTATTTTCTTTGAATATCTTTAAAATATTAATAATGTAGTTTTGTAGTTCATTGTATTTTTTTAGCTTCTTAATGAGGTTAGGGTAAGATATAGGGGTTAAAAATGTAGTAGTTAAGAATCTCAGTAAGATTATATAATTGCATAAAAGCTTATGAACTATATTAACTTTAATTCCCAATTACTAGAAAACTACTCAACTACTAGCCAAAGTTGAATAAACTTATCAACTTATCTTGTTTACAGGTTTCTGTTTTATTAAAATACTTTACTTCAAAATACATATACTTAATTATTTCTATAAGATTAAGTTATTAAAACTTCAAACCTTAAAACTTAAATTTGAAAGATTTTTAGCTGAAATTTTTATATTGAAGCTAGTATAAGCCTTAGCTCCTTACAGAATAACCCTCATCTTATATATTAGCCTACAGAAAGTTTTTCTAGTTGGTATTTTAAGTTACTAGTCTGTTCAGTCTAGTTTGTTAGTTTAGTAGTAACTGTTTACTAAATTCTATTATAAATACTACTATAGCAACACCATTGCATATTTTTATAGTAATACTTTAGCATCAAACTAAGCATTACTTATTGTGAGATAAAAGTTTTGATTATTAAATTATATATAATTTAAAAGTAGAAAAAGTAGAAATCAGAAAATGGTAAATAACTTATTATAGTATATTATTTATGAAATTACAGTATTAATTGTCTTAATTAAAGTAGTTAGATTGTGTTTATTCCTTTTCAAGTTTGACAAGATACTTTAAGTAGAAGATAAAGTTAGAAATTTTGGTAAAGTTGTTAATAAGTCAGTTAAGCTCTTTATTAATTAGTCTAATAGATGGTTAAGAGTTTGATTCCTAAGTTTACTCTAGTGTCATAACATATGGTTTAGAAATTCTATATCTTTGTAAATTGTATTAGTATATAAATTTTAGATTTATAAAGCATATTTAATTAAAAATTTTTTTTACTATTTAAGTGAATCTAATGAGCTTTTATTTATATTGTGATCAATACAAATATCTTCAGTCTTCTCTAGTGCTTTTAACAGCAGTGGTACTATACTTTCTTTATCTAGTTAGTTTCTAAAACTACTGAACTTCTTTCTAGTTTAACCATATTCTTATATAATAGTTACTATTATATATAGTATCTATAGTGTTACTAAAACCTTTGCAAGATAGTATTACCACTCAGTTTTAGCTTAGAGAATAATAGCTATTTTGAGAAACTTACTATTACTAGTAAAATCAGAAACTTCTATGTTATAAAAGAATAGTTACTCTTTTATATATTCATTTTTTACTTATAACTAGTTTTTGTATATATAATAGTTACACTAGAATATATTAAAAAGCTATAAAGAGAATTTTGCTGAAGGTAATAGGAAATATAAATAGTCTTAAATTGATAGATATTAAAGGTAAATAATAAATATATATAGTTATAGTTCTTTACTTTTTGTACTATTATAATATTCAATCAATAATTACTTTTTGTCTCTGAAATCACAAAATCTAGTTTTTAAAAACCATTATATCCTTTTATTTTTCAATGAGGAGAATATAATCTTCTAACTTAAAAATAGTAATAGTCTAGTAAGTAAGACTTATTAACTAAGTGAAATTTTATAACAAAGTACTTAGGAGTGAAAAAACAATACAGAAGTTTATATCATTATTATAATAATCCAATTTGAATAATATAATGATTTAACTTTAAGGAGGTTTTATCTTCTTATTTGTTTTGAAGGTTTAGGTATATAGTAAGAAGTTCGTAGAGTAACTATAAAATAGTTATGTTAGCCTCATATACAAAAATAGTAAAATTATTTTGCTACAATTATATTAGGAAATGTTTTAAGAGATAATTCTTAGTATGAAGCCTTAATTGCTAAATTAATAAGAAATTTAATAAAGAAAAAAGAAAAGTTGCTGTCTTTAAGATTATAATGTAGTTTTTATAATTAACTTTTTACTTATTTTTTAGCTACCTTTTAACAGATGATTTATACTACTTAGTATATATACCTCTTGTTATGACTTATAATGTAACTTGTACAAAATCTAATAATAAAACCTAGGTTATTGTAAGTTACAACTTCCTTTAATATCTGAGTTGCTTACGATACCTTGTTAATATGTTCTTTAGCTACTTAGTACTTTTAAACTTTCCTGATTCTTCATTTATATTTAATAGTTCAAGTCCTATAAGCAATAAAGTTCTTTGTAGTTAATTGTTCCCTGATTAGGCTATTTGGCATTTATATAGCTAATTAAAGTTATTGCCTTGATCAAGTTATAGGTAATTTATTAAGAGTCCTACTATTTTGACAGGGCAAAACATTAGAATAATAGAGTAAAATATTAAAACAACTGAGTAAAATTATTTAAGCCATGGTGTCCCCCAAGAAAGTGGTGTCCTCACCTATTACCCTAATACCATCCTTCAATATGACTAATCCCTACATTATGACTGACGAAGGCCTACAACGCATACCTCTTACTCAAATCTTTAATGAATCATTGCCATTCCAAAGTCAAATCAGTGACTTTATCATACCAGATTCCTATTTACCAGACCTTTTCATCATCTACGACATTCAAATTGTTTCAAGAGAATCAACATTTATACCCAAAAAAACACCTACTCCAATATTCGTCGACTGTGAAGTCAACGAAAGCAATTCTGAAAACGAGGTGGAATTTATTGACACTACCAACGCAACGAGTAGACCAAATCGATTCAGACTTACAGCGAAGTCAGTATTCCTAATGTACTTGAAGTGCGACCTACTAAAGAAAGATTTCATAAAAGGAATCGACAATTTAGGATCTAGAGAATACTACGTCGTACAGGAGAAACACAAAGATAGTATGCCACATTACCACGTCCTAGGGGAGTGGGCCTCGAAACAAAATATCAAAAACCCATGTCACTTTGACATTGGTGGTTACTATCCGAATATTGGACGAACGTGAAAACGATTGGCTGTGTGGAGATATCTTCACAAAAAAGGAAATAAATCAATCCACATCGGCGGAGATATAGCATTGCCGAAAGCAGTATGAGAGGAAATGAAGGATGACTTCTGGGCAGACGCGGTCGAAATAAAAGATGGATCAGAATTCTTGACATTAATGAAAGCAACTATGCCACGCGAGCTAATACTTAGCTACAATAATGTCAAGTCATATATGAATGATACCTTCAATCCCACTTTACCAGAATACAAACAACCTATATTGGATGGTATATGGGACATACCAGAGGAATTGCTGAATTGGAAAAAAAAATACTTGGACAGACCTTTTAGTAAGTGCTTGCATACCCCACAGAATACTCGACACGACCAATAATACCCGGATCTGCAGGGAGGTGGCCTTGTGGGCCAGGCACATCGCTCGGCCAATGGTTTTACGTGGTTCGGGCAATAAGGCAGACAGGGTACTTTGCCCCCTGTACTCCCATATTTTATAATCAAAATAGGGTCTTTAAAACTAATCAAATCATATATATTAGTTGGACGACCAATGACATTAGTGGTGTGAGGTGAAACGAGACTCTGGAAAACTACCTGAGCATGATCTCTCGGCCCCCACTCGATCATAACTAGTTGCTGGAACGCCCAGCAACTCAATCCTACCAAAAAATACTTTATTCTCGATGGCGTGTGCTTGGACGACAAGAATATGAACAAATTTTACAAATGCATACTAGGTGGCCAACTCGAATTCACCGTGATGGACAAATACCTTAAAAAGGTACACGTCTTGGAATGGGGAAAACAATGTATCGCATTGTTCAATCAAGACCCAAGAGAATATAATGGTATGGATGTTGGTTGGCTGAATGGAAATTGCATTTTCTTTAATGTCACAAAACCTTTATTTGCTTTAACAGAATCTCCGGGAACACCAGGCGCTACACAAAGCCTGTTACACAATCTCATAGAGGATATAGATAGAGACGAAGAATTTAATTAATTAACAAGAATCCCTCTAATGAAAACGTGAAGAGATAGATCTAATCTCAACTGCAGGAATCTCAGGCTTAGAAGAAACAATCTGAACAGTAGGCGCCTCTGAAACTGAGCGCTTATGTGCTTTTCCCTTAGAATCCTCATCCCCACCTGAAATATTCATACGCTCTACATTAGGTAGCCGTGATACCTGTTCACATGTAAAAGACGGAACATGAACAATAACTGCGAAATAGACATTATAAAGCTTTTTATCAAAACTAGGCTTGACAAGACCAACACGAGAATAAAACTCTAACTTCCGTCCAGAATCAAACCAATAATTAAAAGGATGAACTTCCAATCCGTCAACATGAAATCCTCCATGAAACATACAATCCAAATAAATCTTTTCTTTAGCCCTAGCAGATACTAGATAAAAAATAGGACTTCGTCTAAGAATCATATTCAAAATCCCTGTATTTCCCAATAAAATATCTGTACCAACACAACGAGTACCTCCAAGAACATCAAAACCTGTGCTACCAGACTGCTTTTTATCAAGGCAAACAGTACCCTCATCAGGACCATCTTCAAAAAGCTGAACCATATGTGAATAACAGAAAGCAATAACTCAAATCGAATACTTTCGACTGCTAACAGCCTTAAATCTCACTCCTGCACCAGTAGCCAGTACAGTATCGTAGTTACGATGGTCTGAATCACAAAGTTTGGTAGCGGGCAACAGAAAGCAAAAATCGTCTGTACCAGGAAATACTCTATATGATGCTTTATCCCCAGTAGGTTCAACTAGTGTCACCTCATAATGTCTATGATTATCCAGAACATCCTTAACACGACTTGCAAATTTATAAGGCGCACACGAAAACCGATGGCAGGAATAACCACTATTATGACCATATGGTATAGTGAATATCTATATATATATAAGTCAATAACAATACACATGATAGATGTCAACAACTATACATACTACTAACAATAATGATGATGGTAAGTGCGACAATAAGTGTGACGACAAGGAAAATAACTCGTAAAAGGAACAGAACCGTAAGAAGGATGATTATATTGGAAACGTCGAAATAGCATGATTAATTTCAGAAATATGTAGTACAGTCGACGATATTTATACACGATGAACAAATACCAATATTTGTTAACAAGACATGTAAACATAAAACAAACAAACTTATCTACGCATCTCTCAAATCTAATAACCGAAATTAAAAGTGTAACAACAGCAACTGATGAGACATTCAACCGACTTCATGTCATAACCGAGATTGCTATACTAACTGGATCATCGGATACACTGATATCCAATTGGATAGCAAAATACCTGAAACTGAAATTAGGTAGCAGCCGTTGCTGCAACAACAGAACAATAAACAACATGTCGACTGGGAAACAGTTCCCAGGACACCGTACATCAGGACATTAAACACCATAGCTGTAAAATTACTAAATTAACAAAGTATTTCTGTTATAAACATCTTAGACCCTAAGTTACAAAATGCAATAAACATAAGAGTAGTACAGAAACTTTTAAATCAGATTGCGAATAAAGTTCTATTGGGTATAGCATATGGCCAAGAGAGCTAGCTACTGAATACAAATAGCAACAAGACTTACTAGAGTATAAAACTTATAGTAGCAGCATACAAGTTGCTAGGCTTATGTACTATACACCGTATACAGTAATTAAAAAATATGGGACAACATCTGAGCTAGACAATCTTGACTTAATGGACTTAACTTGTCACTATGATATCAAAAGAGCTATACAAGAAGTGGTTGATAAACCATAAAGGCTTTTAGTCAGAAACTGGCTAAAAGTGATTCAAGAAATTAAGTTAATAGATTCTTGACCAGCTGAGACAATTGAGAGACATATTAGCTAAGAGTAGTAAATTATATAATAATTGTACTTAGGTAAGAAAGATATGAGTTATGTAGTAACTTAGGTTTTCTGATTTGAAATTTGAGTTTTGAGTTACATCTTGATATGACTGTAATGTATTATATGATTACCCAATAATAAGTGATTAGTAACTCAATGAAGAACTACTATAAAGAGTGCTTAAAGAGTAACAGAAAGTATTTCCCTCTTCTCTTCATTAAATGTATTATTTGAAAGTTTATTATTTAGTAACCAAGTTTTATTGTTCAAGATATTAAAAGATATAATTGTACACTGCCTTATTGAAACTTAACTAGGAAGTGATTTTGGTTTTCGACAATAAAAAGACCTTGTTTATAAATTG
>JAJDMX020000386.1:0-35471 GCA_022345685.2 Nothomitra cinnamomea | reverse complement strand
TTGCATGGGCTTTCATCCTTAAACCGCTAATATGGAGGAAGATTGTCGATCTTGCGATTCAATGTCTGTTCAACCGGAAGTACAAGAAGGAGCAAAAACCTCGGCACATGCTTTGCCATGGCTATCAACGTTCGTCGACGCCCCGACAGAACATGGGCCACAACTCTGAAGCTGGAATCCGTGGTATTGCATCCTGTTTCCCCAACATTCATGTCGATACTCTTAAGGGCTCTCAGTGGGCCGCAATTCTCAGGGCTCTGGGGAAAGGGGGTGAACAGGTAATGATCGAGTTATTGCTTGAATGTGGGATTTTCATTGCAGTCAATGGTGGACAGGGGAACTTCTATCAGTTGAGTGGTATGTTAATGGAGAAGAGAGGTGGCACTCCAATGAAAATCCGCATTGACACTATTCGCGATCAGGAACACCTCTAATTGATATGACATCTGGTGGAAAGCAAGGGCAACTATCTGTAATGTCAAACGCGCCGAAAGGTCCGCCCGATGCCAGATTGAACACGAAGAAAGCCAAGAGCAAAACTAAGCAACAAGATCGGCATACTCCCGGAAATATCACGTTCGTCCGCAATCGTATGCTTTATGCTCGGGCTGCTCTTAATGCTAAGGGAGAAGTGCGATACGGGCTCAGACACATCCGTAAGTCCTCCGCTGATATATATTCTTACAAAGATAACTGACGAGCTTGGAAAAGACGTCCTGAATCGATTCCCAAACCATGAAAACAGAGAACACACCATTCACATTATGAAATACATCTTTCCACGCGAGTTTGGGCTGCACAATGTATTTGAGTCAGCCATCAACAGCAGAGAGACAGTGCAGCCATTTCAGGATTACACCATGCGTGAACAAGAAATAGAGAAGTTAAAGCGTACCATGGCTTTGAAAAATAAGGGCGCTCTGAAAGACGATAGAGCGTTAGGTAGCATACCAAAACGCCTCCGTGGAAAGGTCTTGGAAGTAGTGAGCAAATTTCAGAAGAGGCATGGACAATGCCCTTATGCGGAACTCTTGAGATATTATTGTGTATGTCCGGCGTTCGGCCGGCTGTGTTAAAGAGGAGAGCCTCGTACTGACTTGATATGGCTTTAGGACAGTGTTGGACACAACGAAATGGAGTTGCATACGGAAGGCTCCAATCAGGACGGGTCAACACTGTTGGCCTCTCAAAAATCCATCAGCCGATGCGAGACCACTGTAGTATCCTCGGACCAACCAAAGGCTGATTTAAAGGAGGGTGAGCCAAGTTCACGGAAGCAATCGTTTACAGACTTGGCTACGACCCCTGTCAAGGTGTCTGCATTCTGCCGTGGTGTGCTTTCCTACATCATACCAGACGAATTTTGGGGCATTGGTGAAGACGGGAACTCGAATAAGCGGGTAATTATGCGTAATGTTGATCGTTTCATAAACCTACGAAAATTTGAGAGTTTATCTCTCCATGAGGTTTTGCAGAACTTAAAGGTAGTTCGATTGATTGTTGGTCTCTGTGTATGTCTAATGCTGTGTATAGATTACCTCAATTCCCTGGCTTACGCCACCAAACCAAAGTATTCTAACAAAGACATCCAAGTCAGACTTCCACAAACGGTTGAAGATTTTCTCAGAGTTTGTCTACTATGTCTTCGACTCTGTCCTCATTTCTCTCATCCGCAGTAATTTTCATGTTACGGAAACTGGTGTCCATCGGAACAGGCTTTTTTTCTTCCAGCATGGTGTCTGGCGGTCGCTGTCCGAGCCTGCCTTGACATCTCTTAAGCTGTCTATGTTTGAAGAGGTAAAGCTTGAGGTAGCAAGGAAAATGTTGGATAGACGGTTGCTGGGATTCAGTCAAGTCAGGATTTTACCCAAGGACATGGGAGTACGGCCAATCGTGAACTTGAGACGAAAACCGATGATAAAGAAAAATGGGAAGGTTATGCTTGGGAAAAGTATCAACGCGGTTATGGCTCCTGTTTTCAATATGCTAGGTTATGAGAAGGTACAGTGCCCCTACTAGTTAATTCCTGTTAGCTTAGCTTACCCGCTCTGTTCATGTAGTCCGCGCAACCTGAGAAGCTTGGGTCTACCCTTTTCTCAGTTGGTGACATGTATCTCAAACTGAAGCCTTTTAAGGCGCAGCTCGAGCAACATGGACAAAGCAATGGTCGGCTCTATTTCGCTAAAGTCGATGTGCAATCATGTTTCGATACTATTCCCCAGTGCGCACTGGTCGAGCTGATGGAGAAGCTTGCAACTCAGGACGAATATCGAATAGAGCGTCATGTGGAAATCAAGCCTCCCGATGGCCATGCATATGCCGCCAACGAGGTTGCATCTGGGAAGCCTTCCAGAAAATTTCGGGCCATAGCAAGAGCGGCTAACGAATACTCTACATTTAAGCAAGCAGTTGAAAGGGAATGGGCCCGCGGGAAGAGGAACACAGTCTTCGTTGACCAAGTATTCAAGACATTTCAAGATAAGGAGGGTCTTCTAGATCTCTTGGGAGAGCATGTCCAGCGCAATCTCGTCAAAATTGGGAAGAAGTTCTACCGACAGAAGGCTGGTATTCCTCAGGGGTCTGTTCTTTCAAGTCTCCTCTGCAATTTCTTCTACGCACATCTTGAGGTGAAATTCCTCGGTTTCTTAAACAGCAAAGAGAGCATCTTGCTAAGACTCATTGATGATTTCCTCTTGATCACGCTTAACATAGACCACGCGAAACAGTTCTTGCAAGTTATGCATGATGGACGGCCAGAATATGGGGTCTCTGTGAATCCGACCAAAAGCCTTGTAAATTTTGAGGCTGTTGTCAATGGCAAGAAAGTGCCTCGGCTGCTAGGTACCAACCGATTCCCCTATTGTGGAACGCTACTGGACACCAAGACGTTGGATATATGCAAGGAAAGACGAAGACCCAAGGATGGTGGTATGTATACCCGACCGGTAATATAGTCTTTACTAACGAATTACAGCTGTCTCGGATTCCCTGACGGTCGAATTCTCGAGAGTCCCAGGGAGAATCTTCCATCGAAAGGCCCTCAAGTATGATTCATCGTTCATTTTTCAACCATGATATTCTCGTCTACTGCCCTAGATTACTGACGACATGTAACATTTATAGCGCCTTTAAGATTCAAATGCACTCTATGTTCCTCGACACAAACTTCAATTCGATACCGACGGTACTCACGAACATATATCAGAACTTTATTGAATCTGCTATGAAGTTCTGTAGCTACTCTAAAAGCCTTCCGTTGAAAAAGCAGCCCCCCTCGACCTTGCTAATTAGTGAGTATATTTTTCTATTCTGGTAGCCCTTGTTCCAATCTATTTTGATTTCGTATTTCGCTTGCTACCATTCACCGTTTGGCCACTCCGGGCGTAGGGAATGGCCCTAAGCGGGAAAGCCAGAGTTCGTCAGTAGACCAATTCACTTGCCCTGCCTGACCTAGGCAAAAGCCCCATGTTGAAGAGTTACGGTGTTAGACTAATATACCCGAGCATAGAGACCATTGAAGATCTGATAGAGCTAGCATTTGTCCTGGTGAAAAGCAAGAATAAGAACGAAAAGTCAGAGGATTATCGGTGTGCTGTCACAAAAGCCCAAGTTAAGTGGTGAGGCTCCCCAATCTAGCGTTGGCGCGGGTGTTCGAGCCAATGGCATGCTGTCCTATCCTATGTATTATGTTCAGAAGTGGAAAGCCACTCAGAAGGGGAGGATAGGAAATGTCAGCGGTGGCTGGTGTTTGAGTCGGAGTGGCGTATGCGAGCTGAGCGAAAGCTGACTACTTGTAGGTTGGCCTGGGCTGCTTTCTGCAGCGTGCTGTCACGCAAGCAGAGTAAGTACCAAGAAGTCTTGACGTGGCTCGACCGATCGATTAAAGGCAGCAAACGTGAGCCAACGAAGTTATTGCGTCGCGTCGCAAAGACAGGTTTAACGGTCTTCCGTGACTTTAGGTACTAGAATTAGCCCTGCAGACGGGGGTGTGATATGCAAAAAGGCCTTGGCGCATGCGAGGATGTGTAAAATAAAGCTTATCGATTGGAATGCCCTTCGCGCGAGCTGGTTGGCCCGGCCCTGTTTTGTTGACGGCGCTGCGATAGAAATTGAGGGAGCTGATCGCGTATCTTTTTCGAGCCATGGTGTATGTACTCTGTACTCTGTGCACCTCTGTAATCCCACGATGGTGGAGTGCGACCGGAGCTGTTCCCGTCCACAAAATTACTCCTTGCTGGCGCATTGTTTGATACAGCAAGGCTAGCAGCTGCCGAGTGTTTCTCTGGGATAAGAGGGTATGCGTTCGACGTAAATTGAGGTGGGCCAGCCACAATCCCAGCCTCCTTGAAACGGTCTTGTAGAAGGCAACTCAAATTTCCGACCCTGCCTTGCTAGAATTCCTCCTCGTACTCACGAAACGTAACGTTTGATGAATGAATTCCTTACGAATTTGACGACACGAAAACATCACGACGGTCCATTTGAGAAGTCCAGCTCTTCTTCTAACTCTGTATTTCTTCTTCCTCTTCTACTTCCCCCGTATCGTTTCGTATTGAGCATTCTGGGCGGTCTTCTGCTCGGCCCTATCGCTGCTTCTTGCCAGACTTCTCCGCACCCTGCGTCAAACCGTCTCTGTCTGTATCTCGCTCCGTCTGGCTTGGCCGTCTCGCCTTGCTTTCACGTCATCCCATCCAGGCTCTGAGGTGCCCTGGTCGCTAAACACCCACCTTCAACACCAACCACGCCAACCACACGGCTCCGCACCACCCATACTCCCCTGAAACCCGCTTTGGGGCATCCAAGCGAAGCATAATTCCTTCCGTCTCGGGCGCCCTGCTAAACACCCTCCCTTCTGAACCGGCGGCGAGAACACACCCCCAATTAAGATCCCCCTCACGTCGATACCCAGCGTCGACGCTTGGTCTGACCGAAACACCTTCTTTGGATATGCGCATCGTCATTCTTTTTTAATCCTGTCGTTAATTCCGGCCTCCGTCATCCTATGCTGGGTTATGCTACGGTCGTTCCAGCTTAATTAGATTGCTTGATCCTTCGCCAACTGCCTGCCGCCGAGGTCAGGGGGAGGATTACCCACTATAGCATTGACGGCTTAATTTCCTCAACAATTACTTTTTACAGCGGCGGCGAAACTTCGACATAGTTAGGTACGGGGTTTAGCTAAAACAACACTCGCTGGCCTGCGCTTGCGGGCTATGAGCAGGAAATAATCATGATGATCGCAACAGCGCCTGGGTCGCCGCCGGAATTAACAGGCTCAAAGTCGTCAAAGTCTTCGTCCTTCCACTCATCGTCACAATTCGACCAGGATGGCATCCTGAACGACATCTCACACTTTGAGGACATCGGCCTAGACGAAATTGACGAGTCCTACGCCTCATCGCCGCCCCACACAACAAATTTTGATAGGTACAGTATGCCTAAGAGACCCATAGCTAGACTCCCGATATCTATGTCGACGGGAATGAGACATAGTACGCCGACTATGGGGACGTTGAGGGAGTTGACAGCCTCGAAAAGGCCACAGTACCCAAGCCTGAAAAGACAGGTCCATTCAATCGTTGAAAATCAACTGCATTTGCCAGATAGGATGAGAAGAGGGTTCACGTCGTCTTCGACCCCGTCGCTAGCAATGTCTACAACGAATAGGCTGCATCCACGGTCACGGACGCCGTCCCCGGATGCGTCGAGTCTGTATAATGGTTCGTTGCCAAATCAAAACGGCATACATCATGCCCGACACTCTGCAACAGCAAACGGGAAGCCCCGGCGGGAGTCATGGCAGCCGAGTAGGAAATCAGTGCAGGAATTGGAGGATGAATATCATGACTCGGACGAAGATATCCCGGATGAGACTGTTTTCTGGAATGTCCCCATGTCCCCACGGCCACCGCGAGAACGCGCTGAATCTAACGAAGAGGTCATCACCGAGTCCCCGGATCGAACATCACCTGTATCAACTAATAGCGTTGTTCCTCCCATGCCTCTAGAAGAGAATATACAAAATTCACTGCCAAAGAACCCGCCGGGCCCTCCATCACCTAAGCCTCACCCGAATCGGGGGTTCTCGATGGGTGCATTCCCAACAAACAGCCCAAACACAAACAGAGCCCCCCAAAACCGCGCCAAGTCATGGACAGCTGCGCTGGGAGATTTGAGCGAGGAAGCAAAGATTCTCACGGAAGCGCTTGAGGCGTTTGCCCAAGAGAAAGGCCGTTCGCACGAAGCATTGGTGCAAAATGGAGGTAAAACTGGTGTAATATCACGGCCTGATCCCCAGAAGCGGGCGAAGACGACTATAATAGAACTACCACCACTACGCAAGTCTAATATCATGATCGACCCATTGCCGATAAGTAAGGAGAAGGAGGCTGTATTGACAAGGACAAGGCCAAGTTGGCTGCCACCGAAAAGCCAGAAGGAAGAGAGAAGGCATTTGAGGGAATATCAGAAAATAATGGCGTTGTCGATAGAAGCTGGTATGCCTTGATTGTCTGGGAATTATTGCTTGCCGTAGATATACTAATTGGACTGGTTGTTATAGAGCGGAAAAGGCAGCAGCGTCTCGTTCAGGAACAGCAACAACGCGACTCCCAGAACAATTCCATCCTTCGTATATGGGACCAGCACGTCCTCCCGAACTGGGACCACGTGCTTCGCGAACCCCGCACCCGTGAACTATGGTGGCGCGGTGTCGCTCCACGTAGTCGCGGCGCTGTCTGGCAGAAGGCTGTTGGCAACGAACTTGAGTTGACCGATGCGAGCTATAAAGCTGCTCTCAAGCGTGCTAAGGATCTTGAATCACAGATGAAGAAGCAGGGCATAATAGGCATAGACGAGAACGAGAATACAAACGAGGCTGGCCCTTCCGATAAACGGAATCGAGGCAATACCGCCTCCTCCACTAAGATTACTCCAAGCCGCCGCTCCTCACAAGAACACCGCAAAGAAGTAGATTGGTTCAAAGCTATTCGTCGGGACGTTCGGGAGACCTTCCCCAACCTCCGCATCTTCCAGCCGGGAGGTCCTCTGCACGAAGGCCTTATCGACGTTCTGATGGCCTACGCCATGTACCGCAGTGACATCGGTTATGTCTACGGCACCCACCTCATTGCAGGTCTTCTTATGCTCAACATGAGTCCCGCATCTGCTTTCATCACACTCGCAAATATACTGAATAGGCCTTTGCCGTTGGCATTCTACACTGCGGACTCGGGGGCGATATCGAGGGCATATGCGCTTTGTGGAAGAGCACTTGCGTATAAATTCCCGCAGCTGTATCATCATCTCACAAGTACCCTAGCGCTTCCGGCATCCGCATATCTGGACCCTATGTTCCGGACCCTCTTTTGCGGACGTATGTCCGTAGACATAGTGTCGCGGATATGGGATGTCTACGTCTTTGAAGGCGACGCTTTTCTAGTGCGGTGCGCTGTGGGCGTATTAGGCACACTCGAAGGCGGTCTATACGGTAACCGGGACGAGGTCTTGAGGAACCTGGGGTGGGGTGCTAAAGGGGAGTGGAAGGTTGGTGCAGAGGATGAATTCATGAGAGCTGTAAGGAGTGCAGGGAAGCAGGAAGGTGGACGGGCACCGAACATGTTCTAATATCGCCCTCTTGAGCTTCTGTGGAAGTTATGCAGTTTATGATCCTTTCCCTTACTGTATTGGTATGGCGAGGTTCGGTTCTTGGGTTTGGCATGAGCTTTTTGCTTCCTTCATCGGCGCTCTGCTTTTTCAGGCTTATTTTGCATACGGCGCCAACTAGGCCTGGGTTTTGGCTACGCTACACTACCTTGAAACGCTTCTGTACGAGTCCCTTTTTCTCGTTCTAAAAATCGCTCATAGAGGACTGAGAGGGCAGCACGAGATCTAAGGAATCGGTCGTCCAGGCTACGATCGGCTTTTGGAGGCTCTCATCCTCACGGAGACGCATAACTCTGTTCTATAATCTTCTTTCCGCCTCACTCGCTAGACGAGAAGAGAGGAGTTGAGTACGTACGGATGATATGATACTTAATGGAATGGACATACTCGAACACTTTGTGGATATTAGCATAGTAGAGGGATGTGAGCGCTCTGTAGTATAAGCGTACACTACTACCGTGATGTCGTACTACTAAGCCTCCATGGGAACATATATGTGCGAATGCGCATATCTCAGGTTATGAACCACGAACCAAACCCCTGGAGCACACCTAGTTACATACACTTAGGATTGCCTCAAATGCACATATTGCTCACCGCATTATACCTCCCTCTTCTACCCATCCTCGGCGAGACACGGGTGGGTGGGACCTAGCGCGTAGATGAGACAATCTGCGAAAGTAAGGGGCTCTGGTCCACAAAGGGTCTGTTTGAATTCGCTGTGTGCTCGCTGTAGAATTATAGTAAGGGCTCAACAGAGGAAATAAGTAGAATTGAATGGTTTGAGCCAAGTAATATACAGGATAAATTGAACCGTTGTGACGAGAAAATGCCTATCTAGCCTGCGAAAGTGCTACCAACCAAAAAACGATGCGATTGCCAGAAACGCCATACTCAGTACCCAACCCGACAAGAATGCAATCGCTCCATTGAAGGAATTCCCAACCATGCATCTGCTCTCTAGACGATAGCTGGTAGTTCGAAGTACGACTTAAATCTTGGCGTATTCTGCCACCCACACCCAACAACGATGTAATAAACATATAACAGTAAATAAGGAAATTTGCTCGTCCAATAGTTCAAATAGCCCTCGGGCAAAGACCCGACAAGGCTCTTGACAAAGTCGGGCATGTCTTCGTAGTGGTTCTTCTTATTCCGCAGTGCGCGGAGGAGATCCAGCATCCGTGTGCCGGTGTATTTCCGCTGCTTGCCGAGAGTGTCGACAAAGGAACGGTCGAGACGCCGTAAAAAGTCCGAACCCAGGACTTGGTGCGCGTCTTGCTCGAGGAGTTGGAGGTTGGCTGAGGGAGGGTCACGGGGTTCGAATTCAAAGTGGTCTGAGGCGTCGACCAGGAAAGAGAGGCGTTTTGCAGGGGACCAGAAGAAGGGGTGGAGCATGACCGTTGTGGCGTCGGGTCTGTAGGTTTGTTAGTAAGGAGTGTTTTTTGAGGGAGCGAATGGAATGACTTACCGGTTACGCGGGTTGCGGTCGAGCATGCGGGAGATGAGATCGGTGGCCTCGTGCCCGTAGTTGCCTAATATTTGCAATTGGTCCAAGTTGTAATGACCTCGGACGATGTTGGCCTCACGCATGTAGCGATCGCCGAACGGGTGGTTCCCATTCGAAAGGACGTAAAAGAAAACGCAGCCCAAGGAGAAGATATCGATGGCACGGGTTGCGCGGCGGTTTGAGAGTGTGTCAATGATAGCTGGCTCAGAAGTGGAGCCGGCGCTTTCAGATACTGCTAGGGCAGTTGAGTTAGGGTTGTCATCATCGACGAGGAGTTCAGGGGCCCGCCAGCCCGAAGTGCCAGCCGCATGTGCGGTTGTGGCACGGAAGGAGCTTTGATCGCCGTCCAACTTTTTGCAAAGTCCGAAATCCGAGATCAGTAACCGGGGTGGGAGAGCAATGTCTGGTCTGCCTCTAGGGATCTTCGGTGCTGCGACTAGGATGTTCTGTGGCTTCAGATCGCGGTGTACAATCTTCAATGAGTGGAGGTGTCTGACACCAGCTGTGATCTGATACAGGACATTTGGTGGGTCCATTAGGCTGACCAGCGCCGGATATTCGTGAGCCTTTTCGACCACGTCTTGTAGTGAGGCAGGACATAGCTCCAAAGCAATGTACAGAAAGCCAGCACTCTGTTGTCTGCAGTAATAGCGGATGACATTTAGGTGGTCATCGCTTTCTTGCAGTAGGCTGACTTCATGCGATGCCACATCAAAAAACTCTAGTAGCATTCTCTTCACGGCCACATCCTTGCCTTCGAACGAACCTCGGTAGACTATTGTGCCGTGGCTGCCATACCCTAGAACAGTATCCGTCACAACGAGATTGTTGATTTGGAATGGGCCCGAGACATCGGTAATATCATTAGATATTGAACCGTTGATCGTTGTCTTGACAACATCGGGCTCCATAGATTGAGGATCGTTTCCAATCTCCTTTACTTCATCCACGATGTGATCGACACTGTTATCACCTTCCTTACTACCTTCCTTCTTTCCCTTCTTCCGTCCAACCCCGCCTCTATTACCTCTGTGAGTCTTCTTCTTCTTTATAGGTGTTGGGGAACCCTCTGGATCATCGCGCTTTGGCTCTTCAAGTCGTACGCCTTCAGCCTTGAGATTTGTAATGTCAATCGACTTGGTCTTTGTGGGTGTAGTAGATCCAGGTTCTGAAGCCTCACGCTCCTCGGGTTTCCCTTCGGCATTTACCCCGGCTTTGTCTACCCCGTTGGGCATATCTTGTTGGGCATCCTTTGGAAAGCCGAGAGAAGTGAAAGCAGGAGTATCAGGCGGAGTCATGAGAGCTTCCCTGACGCCAGGGAGTTTTTCAACATCAAGTTTCTTGGCCAAAAGCTTCCCGAGCTTGCGCCTATTTGTGTAGACAAAAGCAAGGAACATGAGGATCGGTGTAAGAATGGCGAAGTCAACGATGTTCTCGGCTGCATAACCAAGGAGACGACTATTACCAATAGATGTAGTAGATGCTAACGGCGGGAGGACGAATCCAAGGTCGGGCGGGGTTTCATTTCCAGACTCTTCTTGAGGCCCAGAGATAGTTGGGACTTTCATGATGTTCGCTGGCTCATATTGGACTAGCTGGTGTACGCCAACCAAAGCCTTCTGGCGTTGGATGTAGTCAATCTCGTCCCAAGAGGGAAGATGCCTTGACCATTCTCTATTGTAAACCTGTGCTGTAGCAGCGGAGCCAGTCACCAAGGGGTAGCTGTTCTCTGACATCGCGTACCAGCCCCCACTTTCAGTTGCATTGACGAAAACTCGGCCGCTGCGGTCAGTAAAAGGGCCTGATAGATCCTCATCATCTGTTCGTGACGGCTGGGGAAGAACTATAAGCGGAAAATCCCGAGTATTCCTTTCAATAGGGCGTGCGATATCAAACACACGAACAACAGGTGACGAGAACTTCTGTTTATATAAGAGATTCTTTTCCGTTCCTTCAAGTCCGATTATAAATCCATCGTGTCGAGTATAAACGTACTTGTTGTCCATGGTCCTGATATACTGGCTGTAGAGATCGCTGTCTCGATTGTTGGGTCTCCACTCGGAGTATTTGAGCGTGCAGATAAGATCCCCGGTGTCTGGCCTTTGTATGCCCACGGTATATTCTGTCCGGCCAAGGACTAGGGTTCCACCAGATCCACATTCTTCGTCGTCCAAGGACTCTAGGCCACTGACCCGGCGACAACTGCTATCGTCATTGACCGACGAGCCTCCGGAACTGAACCACTTCAGCACCTTCCCGGTACGGGCATCCACGGTATATAGAGTGCTCTTCTTTTCCGCGGTGTATACAACCGGAGGATCCTCCCCAGCAAAAGGTGAAAGCTCCTCTACCAGCTCCTTCACTGTCATGCCAAGTTTCTGTAGCCCTGAGTTCGGTCCAGGATGGTAGATGTAGAGGCTCCCATCCCGGCTGGGCTCCACAATCCACATAAAATCATCCTCGACGCGATATTCACCATCACGGGACTTGTTCGCTCGATGGTAGGTTGTTTCCACCATGGGCTTATCCACTTCTAATGCCCATCTTGGCTGCCCTGTCTTCCGGTCTCTTGCGTGTATTGCTCCATCAACTGTCGCCAGAAGAACAAAATCCTCAACCTCCCAATCCTGCAGGGATCGCGCATTAAGCAGCGAAGAAATCCCGGATTTCGCTGTAAAGCTTGCAGGTGGTGCTCGGACGGCGCTCTCTAGGGTCGCCGGAGCCAAAGTTGCGATGGCGCTCGCGCTGTTGGATATCAACGTGTCTTTGCCATTTCGATATGGTGATGCCACCTGTTGCCTCGGTGGACTTGATGATTGGTCCCTGGTGGAGGTGTCTGCTACAATACCCTCGTGAGGAGAATTCTCATGTCGGTGCTGCTGCTGAGCTACGACAACAAAGTGGAAAAGTAACAGTATTGTAAGTATCGCCGATCTAGCGACCTGCGCTGCGCGGGAAGGCCCACGCGACATGCTGAAGGCCTACAATGCTGCTGGGAAGAGACTTCGACAGGCAGCGAAGCCTGAAGAGGTTGTAAAGGAATTTCTCTGCAATGGTAACCGGAGCGCTGTAGAATGAAAAATGAGAATTTGGATCGAACAGGAGGTCGGGCTGAGGATACGTTTAAGTTAGCCGATCGTCAGGGCTTACGTGCTCCAGCCCCTCGGCGGGCCACTTTAGCCAGAAATAGAGGGCGAATACGCGGGAAGCCGGCACGTGACGTTTAGAGAACCTCTGAGAACCTATTCGCTCGAGCCCATGAAGTTAAGTCCTTGTTATTATACCGTCAGGGAAATCACAGTGATCAAAGCAATACGAGCGTGCGCTGCGCAGCGGTGAATTCTCGTGGAGGAAAGTCTGTTGCGTCTGGTATATATTGTTTGCTCTATGCCCTGATGACGCACAGTTCTGTTCTGAAACGCGCTGTTGGGCGGCGTAACCTTCCAACTGTTCAGGCAACGCTAGGGACTGCTATTTGATGGTCTCCTTACCTTTGAAGCAATACCAACGCACTTGGCGACGACGTGTTGGAGTTGGGACCGGCAATTGATGTTGGGTGTACAGCGGGTTCCAATATGTGATGGAACGAATGGCCGAAGTCTGCTGCTACTTGAAATCCTCACAATATCAACAACCCTTGCTGGGATTATTTGTGAATACTATAAAAATTAACTCTAGGTAACTTTATTTTCATTTGCAATATTTTTTTGTTGATGATTGATCGTAAGGTTGATATTTCTTTGCGCTATTTGCTCCATGATTCGTTCCATCACATATTGGAACCGCTGTACGCATGTCGAAAGCCTGCCAACGTAAAACCCTAATCTAGGCATGTCTCTACGGAGTATAGGGCTTTCCTATTGCAAACTATAGTACATTGCAGCGGTTGGACTAGCTCAAATCTCCTGAGTGCTTTAGGTTTGCCTGAAAACACTGGTGATACATTGATTCTAGACAAATATCATTACATCCTATCCCGTCTCCTCGGAGCGCTGCGGATAATGTTGTCCACACGTAGCAGTAACTGTAGATTTTGTTAGCCTCAGCACTTCTCCGAAGTTATTAGATAAAGATACTCACTTCCGCAGCTTCGGAGGCCGATGTGACTACTGCTTTCTTGAGTTTATAGCTCTCAATAACGCCAAGCTCTCTCATATTTGCAATGCCGCCTCCAGGAGTCTGGAGATCCAATCCCGAGCTTGTCATACCGTTATAAACGGCTGACCGCAGCCGCGTCACCAGGTCGCTGGAATCAAAGCCCGCGTTATCCGCTAGAATAGTTGGTAATTGTCGTAGAGCCTTAGCAAAAGAGTCTACGGCAATTCGTTTCTTGCCCTCAATATTCTGCGCAGCGATATCGACCGCATTAGCCATTACCATTTCCGCACAACCGCCACCAAGAGTTGTTTTGGGTTCCTTGACGGTCTGAGAGAGGACCGCAAGAGCATCATGTATAGATCGCTCTGCTTCATCAAGGAGCTGCTCGGTAGCCCCTCTCAAAACGATGGTGCAAGCCTCACCAGCTGCAACCCCAGAAAACTTGATCAAAGTGTCTTCGCCGATAATTATCTCCTCGATCAGATCACAGTGACCAAGTTTGACGGTTTCGGGGTGATCGAACGTAGATGCTATCTCTCCTCCAGTGACCAAGGCAAGCCGTTCAATTCCGTCAAAGTCAGCGTGCTCAATCGACATGATGCCAGCATCCGAAAAGAGTTGTTCAGGCCAATTGTAGATGAGCTGTCGGTTAACGAAGCAGTTGATGCCATGAGTCTTGATCTTCTCAACCTTGGCCTTCATCTTCTCCTTCTCTGCTTTCTCTAGTTCAGCAAGCTTTCCTGTAGACTCAACCTTTACTCTGGCGCCGAATATTTTTATCTTGTCGGTATCCATAGCTGGTTCTTAGTTAGCATTCGTACTCCCCACATGGAATAGCTTCAACTTGCCAGTGTTTGCAATCAAGATCTTCGCGTTCTCTAATCTCTTTGGCTGATTGACCCCTATCCGCTTGTCCAAGATGAAACCTTCATCGAGATACGAATCATTTAGCTTTCCTCCAGGCTTCTTGATTATTTGGATATGACTGAGGTCTGTCGATCCCTTTAGTCTTAGAACCGCATCGACAGCTAGCTCTGCAAAGTAATCTCTGTCTTGACTCAGAACCTTCGAGCTCAGTGTTGTTCGTGCAATCGCCAGTAAATCTTGGCGGAAAGCTGCCTTGTCTTTGCTGTTATCAACGGCAGTCCGAGCGAGAGCATTTAATGCGGCAGCGCTTGCAAGGCGGTATCCTTCAATAATAGTCTGAGGATGAATCTTTTGGTCCACCAGCCGCTCTGCCTCGCGAAGAAGCTCCGCAGCCAACACCGCAACAGACGTTGTCCCATCGCCGACTTCATCATCTTGTACTTTCGAGATGTTCACCAGAACCTTTGCAGCGGCGTTATCAAGCGCAATAGATTTTAATATCGTTGCTCCGTCATTTGTAACCATAATTTCGCCCGTTGACCTGCAAGATTGTTAGGCAAAACAAACTATTTAGAGGTCTTTAAAGCGAAGCTACGTACGCTGACTGGAGGATTTTGTCCATTCCTTTCGGACCTAGGGTACTCTTGACTAGATCTCCTACTGCAATCGCACCAACAAATGCAGAGAGACGCGCATTCTCGCCTTTCTCTTCAGTCACATCATCTCCAAATATCTGAACAGGATTGAACGCAGCCTGTTCAAAATGTTAGAACAACCCCAAACTTGCTAACATGTGAGTATACAGGAACCCACCATAATATAGTGGTTGCACTTATATCTTCTGGGATTGCTAGAGCCTTAGAACGGTGAAGGTAGAGCTTGGAGAGCTTCCCATTAGGCGGGACCAAAAACGTTCGAGAAAGTTAGATGCCAAGACTTCGCAGAGCCTCGATCTCTGCCCTAGATAAGCGACAGCAAAAGCCATATGGCCCAGGTGCAATCCAGAACATCTGATATCAGATTTTCCAAGGCATGAATATTGCAGTCCCCACCTAAGAGTTTGCTCACCGGAATCTCCTAATTATTGGGCGGAATGAAGGCAAGGCTAGTACTCAATCTTGGGAGGAACCACTTATTTACCACAGCAACGTGGACTTCTTGGTCTGAAGTATCCTGGCGAAGACCGACGTTTGTCCTGGGAGATTTAAGTAACAGGCTTCTAACAAGATGCAGCAGTATCGGTGGTTTTCAGCAAATTCATAGAGAAAGAAATCAGCGGGACGGCACTGTATGAGAACATCCGGGCAATGTCGTTTGCGATAGGCATAGCAAACATATCTTAGCCACCAGACGTAGAGTCTGAAATCAGAATATACAGTTTTAGCTGGCGGACCGCTACCACTGACCTTGCTCCCGTTGCGGAGTCTACCCGCCATGCTTCCTGCTTTTCTAAGACCGGATGCATTGGCTCCGGCGAATAGGTCGACTTGCCCGGAAGGAACATGCCATACAGTAGGGCCGTCATGCCCCTCGTCAACAAAAGACTTAGCGAGGTCGTCTTCGGAGTGCTTTCTTCCTCCTTCTCTGCCTGCATCTCGTATCTCAATGCTTTGCTGAAGACGAGCAGGAAGCAGTCTCAAGGTGCTCGATAGTCGCTTCCACAGACCAAACTGCCTCACGTCATAATGGCAGACTCATCCACCTCAGTTGCTTCGCCGATCCCTCTCTTTTGTATTATTTGTCCCAGCACACCCAGCTTCAGCGACGTCTCGCACTTACTCACCCATGTTTCCTCGAAAGCACATTTAGCTCATCAATTCAAGTTGCAGGTTCGCACCTCGAAGGAAGACTCCGCTCAGGACAAATTAAACCACTACCAGAACTGGTATGATTTCTATGGCATTGGGGCTTTGCTCTCCGAACGCATGTCTGCCAAAGAAGAAAAGGCGGCAAGGGTAAAAGCGAAGGCAACCGCCGTGAAGCCTGAATTAGCTCCTAGAAAGGATGAGGTCCCAGCTCCACAAAAGCAGTCTACAAAGACTCAGCGAGACATCGACGGAGGGATCCAGGATTCATTCTCCCAAAGTCTCCTTCAACAGGACGATGAGTATGGATCTGGCCTCTTCGTGCAGTCCCGCTCCCCTGAAATCCCCACAACAAGTGGCCCAAGCTTAGGTCTATGGCCAACTGCCCTCGATAGACTTCATGAGACGCCGAAAGTTATCCCAAACCCGTTTCGGTCAGCGCTAGATCCAGATCTGATGAAGTGCAATTACTCGTACAGCATAGCTGCCATGGATAGTCATCTGGATTCTTTTATTGACTATCATCCAGAAGAGCTAGCGGCTCCTCGTTCATCAAGTGCTCCGCCAGTCGATACGCCAGAATCTTCTGGGCTCGACTTTGAGCAGACCACTGATGGGCTGAGAGTTAAGGGGGTATACTGGCCTGGTATGGGGCTGTTCGATTCGGCGACGCCAGAACAGAAGCGTACCAGGAACCAAAAGAAAGATGGGACAGTTCTTGCACAAATGGAGATAAACTCGACTGAAGTTGAACCTAACGAACTCATATTTAGGGCAGACTTTGACTTCAAGAAGGAGAGGCGTATAACTGGACCAGATGATGACAAATCAGTCGCCGATGAGCATTCGCCTCCTCCCAAACGGAGAGTCCCGAGAGTCAAACGGACAGCCCTCGCAGACAAATCGGCCAACCCGACTGTTCAACCTAAGGCAAAGCCAAGAAGGACAAGAAGAGATAACAAGGTCTCGAAAGAGGATGACGGTGGGCTCCGAAAACTTGCCGAGGCGATAGTCGATCAACTACTACCCGTTCAGTCATCTAGAGAAGAGAGTCAGTACCAACCTACAGCTGAGGATGACAATGAGTTCAGAGCTACCATTGGCGGCTTAGGTCAGAAGAAAAAACCAGAGTTCAATATCTTTCGAGATCCAAACAAGGACGAGTATGCCCCAGGTGGATTGAAGGAGTTGTCACCCTCCGTAAATCCTTATAGGTCTTCATACGGCTTCCAGAATTTCGAACCTCCGCTAGGCTTTCTATTCCTTAATCAAGAACAACCATCCCCTGTACAATACCCGCAAACCCCTGTCGACCCTCAGCAGAAGCACATCACTTCTTTCTTTAGACCTTCTACTTCACGGTCTTCCGAAGACAAGGAGAACGTTGAGCCGATTCTCGATCGTTTTGGGGGAATAGACGTGGAAGCAGCACGTCCTGCCAACGAACGGAGGAGCACTCAAAGATACTTCTCTGTCAACGGCGCCCACCCTCCTCAGTTCTTCCACATATTGCCTCCTCACATGGAGTTTGGAGGTTTCCATGGACCGGATATGTCCGGATATTCCTCCAATCCGCTAATGCACAATTACCAGCAGCAGCAGTTCCCCCGCGCGCAATTTAACAGTACATCAAAGCAGATCCATAGCCCTCCACGCATGGTCAAACATGGACCAAGCAAACAAAGACGCGATAGTGAGAAAGGCATCGTTGATGGTCGCATATCCCGAGATGATCCCTTTGAGGACACAGACGGTTAGGAGCCGAGAATTTGCGACAGGCGCTCAGTTTAATTATTTTATATTTTGCTTTCATAGCAAGATGCTTCACCTAATATCCCAAAGGAAGAATTGTTATAGCTGAAGGTCCCGCGATAGTATCAATACACCATTCGTCCTTGTGAGTGCCTGATTGCGCCTCTTGATGAGCTATGCCTATTCATGTCCATGTTATTGTTAAAGGGAGAAGAGAAGCAGGCGAATTGTATTGGACGAACGGAAGAGAAACACAGATTGGTGTGAGACTAGCTTATAGGAAGAGCTACTTTACTTGTTCAAGCACTTGCCGTGATCTTGAAGACTTCCTTAAAGTCAACGTGCGGTGTATCGACAGGGGCCGACTCCTTAGGGAGTGCCAACCTCCTTTATCTCTATAAGACGCGTGATGATAGATCCGTCTCGAGTGTTTCGGCCCTCCTTTCTTTAACGGAGGGGAGATCTATTCCGGCTGAAAGGGTGAATTCGATATGTCCTCAGCTTCGGTAATTCATGGCCTTGAGACAGTCCTAATACGGTTCACTCGAACACGCATACACCTGGGACGCATCCATATGAGCGTATGACCATCGAAAGAATACACGTACAGGAAACTTCCATGGGTCTATTTACCGATTATGGCATGCCGATACGAAGGGATCCTAGGAGCGTGTAGGTCTTAAGTGGGTACGCAAACAGGATTAGTCCATAGCCGTATGTGTAAGCTAACATGTAGGCGTTGAAGGACTCTAGACCGCTCATATTCCTCCAGGGGGAACACGTCTATAAGCTCTGTCAGACCATATACCAAGGCTGGCATATAAGCCTAAAGGGATCATCTGAGCGCCCAAGTCTCGAATTGGAACGCCTATAGAAGTGCTCCATGGGTATAGCTTTAGCAGAGAATGAAGGCCCAGGGATGCTTAATGAGTGCATATCTGTCAAGTGAATATAGGCGCTGGAGTCCTGCATGGCGGAATAATGAACCTGCCATGAAGGCACGGAGCATTCTCATGACAAATAAGCACGGGAGCCCTGCAACACTATATGCCAAAGTCGCCAAAACACCTATGGCTATGTCTAATGTAGGTAGGAGAGATTCCTGTGACCGCACAACACTCAGAGGCGTAGTATATATGTGGGAACCCTCCACACGCATGCGCGGAAAGGAGCCGGATAGGCGTGAAGCACTTCCGTAAGCATGTAAATCTCGAAAGGGTATTGTACAGGAGCCGTCCAGGACCACGAAGCAGCCATATGATATTTTCAATATGGTACAAATGGGTCTCGATTTGCGCGTGACGCCAAAACAACAGTCACTTGCACAACGTGTTGCTCCATATTGCACCATAAAGCCTTGCTTCAAACGCCTTTCCCTCTTCGAAAGTCGCAGTGCAATGGCTATTGCATTTGTTTTTCTTGTGGTTATCCTTGTGGTTGACTAACACCTATACCGGCAGGTCGACTGGCCAAATAGTGAATTCCTCCGGCGCCTGTCAGTCAGCCAAAACATAGGTTCTAAGCGCACGCTGTGAAGTTGAAAATGATCGATAGTGGTGTTTCGTTTTTCCAACTCGTGGTATCCGAAAATCGGGAATGGCAGAATGTTGTTTGCTGGAGAAATCACGTGAGTTTCTCATCGCTGCTTTAACATTCTTCCATAAATGCAGTATTAATCCTTTCACACTCATTGGCTATCACCATGGTATCTAGTGGTGAGATCAGCCATTCGGTTCCGACACCCGAGGTTGATTGACCTGCTCAATTACGCACGATCGGACGACATTCCTTCCTTTCGTACCTTAATCAATCGCCGCTCGACAGATAGACGATCTCTTCTTACGGACTTTTTTTGATTAACTGTTCCGTGCTATATAGGGCTGTCACAGCCACATCTTCGTATAACCGCTACTCAAATCAACTGGTCACAATGGCCGCTCTCCGCTCTTTGTCGCGCCTTCTGGCCACCTCGACTCGACCGTTCTTCAATGCTCCGTCTCTGACATGTACCCGCTCCTTTGCCACGGCTACCAGCATGCCTACACCAACCTCACAGAGTTCGACCGTCAAAGAATCCACTCCGTCCAAAGGGGTGAAGACGAAGACCTTCCAAATCTACCGCTGGAACCCTGACGAGCCAACTGCAAAGCCGAAGATGCAGACTTATACGCTAGATTTGAACAAGACAGGGCCAATGATGTTGGACGCGTTGATTCGGATCAAGAATGAGATTGACTCGACGCTGACGTTCCGGCGGAGTTGTCGAGAGGGAATTTGTGGAAGTTGCGCCATGAATATTGACGGAGTTAATACTTTGGCTTGTCTTTGTAGGTCTGCTCTATTTGCAGCGTATTCCAGCGCCATAAGAGAGGGGCAATTAGAGTTGCAATTGACACCCTTTCTGCTCCGGATTTTGGTGGCGGGGTTCGTGGCGGGGCGTTCAAGGCATATCGCCACTCATCCTCTGATTGGATCTTGATTAAATGTTCTGATAAAGCCCAATTACTAACTTTCTCTTCAATATAGGCCGAATCCCTACAGATACCAGCAAGGAGTCTCGTATCTACCCACTTCCTCACACTTACGTCGTTAAGGATCTCGTTCCAGACTTGACCCAATTCTACAAGCAATACAAGTCAATCAAGCCGTACCTTCGACGAACTACCCCATCACCAGATGTGAGCCTTTTTTTCGTGGTAATACTATAAATGGAGATGGCCGACTAACACCCTATAGGGTAGGGAATACCGCCAGAGCAAGGAAGACCGTAAGAAGCTTGACGGCCTTTACGAGTGCATCCTATGCGCGTGCTGCTCAACGTCTTGTCCATCTTACTGGTGGAACTCGGAGGAGTACCTCGGCCCTGCAGTCCTGATGCAATCATACCGTTGGATCGCTGACTCACGTGACGAGGCCAAGGAGGAGCGTAAGCAAGCGCTCGACAATTCCATGAGTCTGTACCGTTGCCATACCATTTTAAACTGCTCCCGGACGTGTCCGAAAGGCTTGAATCCCGGATTAGCGATCGCACAGATCAAGAAGGAGATGGCTTTCGGCGGTTAAGGACGCGGTTTCCGATGGACCAATGGACTGAGATAACCCTAGACGCACAAAAGGGGGTTGAAAGCATACACCGCGTCTTGTTTTCTATTGATTCAACACCTGCCGAATGGCCTGCGACGCCTTTTGCTTTGGGTGTATAAAATCGGTTCGAAGATGGTTTCTTTACGTTAACAATCATGTGGTATGTGGTATTTACTAAATTAGGAAATAATCACGTTCGTAAAGCCCCTGTGGCGCTGTGATTGACGTCCCAATTGAATCGTTCCTCTTTTCGACAGACTGAAGATAGGGCAAGTCCTCTGAAGTTGTTTTCGTACCTGATGGACAAAATGTGTAATCCTTGGGGCAACGCTGCTGCCAACAAACATGCATGAGAAAGTTCCATAGGCCAAGGGCCGAGATCAGAAGTACACTCTTTCGCAGATCGCATAAGCATAGAGCGAGCTCTTCATCTATAAATACGACAGGCAGACAGGATACGAACTGGCTTCAACACGCGGCACTTCGAGGGCCGTGTACCCGCAGGATCTTGCCATGGTTGCATGATTTTCTAACCCTTTTCGCTTGAAATTTCGTTCTGAGTTCGTTTGACAGTTTTCAGATTCTTATTTCGAAATTATTGAACGCATCTCGCTTTGACTGAGGATCCACTTCGCTGCTACACTCGATTCATCACGCGTCTACATGATACTTATCTTAACTCGGTTTTGGACAAGGGTGCTTTCCAAACTACTTCCGATCTTAGCTTGTCCACCTTTTACTTCCAATATCACACTGCTATCTGCGCACTTTTCTCCAGCTTCCCGTATAGTTCAATTTCTCTGCAATTTCCACACTTAACCTCTGATAGAGGACAAGACTCTCAGTTTCCTTGCAAATCATCAGTTTTCACATATCACCATGGGTTCCGCCACTACATTTTTCTCGGCTTCGGCCTCAGTTTTACTGAAGCCTCACGGCTGAGGAGGGACTCTGAGGTAAGTCTACTTACTTACGTGAAAGCACGCCCGCACCTTAGCTCCTCTAATTCCCTGAACCGCCTCTCTGATCTTGAGGTCGTTCCTTTGTCCTTGGCTTTCCCAACTATTTCCTTTTGCCTCCTTTTCCACGCCGTTTTGAAGTTTCCCTGCCGTATTGCCCTACTTCCCCCAGATGGTAGGAGGACAAAGGGACATCCAATATGCTCTTGGATTTGTGTTCGCGAGGTGTACTTTGGCCATATATCATCGAGGGATGCATGTACCGCCACAGTTACCAGTCTGGGTATCCTCCGTAAGCGTGCTGGGGTGAGGTGTTTAGACGCTTCCGGGTACTGTATACGGAGAGTGCTTCGTGGCCGTACTTACAGTTTCGATGGGTGCTCACAACAGGGAGCACCAAACCTACATTCCTCCACCTGTACCGCTCTATCTTATTTCCCCCTACAACTTTCTTTCTTGAGATATGTTCTATGAGCGCTCTTAATCGATCGGTTTCCTTTGCCTTCACTACTCCTTCGCTTCTTTTCCATTGCTGGTTACCCAACTTCAACGTCAGTTCCAATAACTGCCCGACGGACTACTTGTAAGTCGTTCTAGTTCATACGCCTCTATTACCATCATGACTGCTCGAATATTTTTGTTGTTATTTCTAAGCCGAAGTTTAGGTTTACAGCTTGTTCTACTGAACACATATCTTGAATCAGTACTTCTCAGGTCTTGCCTAGACACGGTTCGCTAACAAAGACAAAGAGGTCGAACTGTTGGTTTCCCTACGGCTTGAAATGTAAGTCCAATCTGAGAATTCATTGAAGAGCTCACAATCCCTCTAGCCATCAATTTGGTGACTATACATATTTTTAAAGAATGTATTACATTTAGCACCTCATCTTCTGCCCAAGAACTCGTATACCTCTCAATCACTTGCAACTTCTCAAAGTCTTTATATTTTCTTGAGAACTCTAAGATTTTGGGTAGATTTTGCATTTATTATCAAGACCTGACTTTCCCCCCGCACCTTTATACGCTTGGTACCGGTTCATACCTAGACGCGACCACACATCCTTATCCAGGCTACGTGTTCCCTTAGAAACTTTACATCTTATTCAAGACTCTACGTTCTCTTCACAACTGCAATTTCACTCCACAAATCTGTGCAGACATTACCACTGGTGAGCATCACTATCAGTGTTGAAGCCTCTATAGCCTCTTCACAATCCTACACCTCCCTTTCCTCTCAAACGCTCGGGAAATCTCTACACTTAACCAAATTTTCCGAATTAGCGAAAGCTACTTCTTTTTTCACGGCTTCACGATCTCTTCAATGCTCCACACCTGTTCAAGGCGCTCTTTTGAAATTCTATTTGTTTAGAAGATCCTACATTCTCTGACTCTCGCCACAGCTCGTAACCCAATTCAACTAGAACGGACACAGGGATTTACAATGGATCACGTCACAGTCATTGCAAATCAGCTCCTCGGTATTGCGAGCCTGGAACAAGCCAAGTCCATTATCAAGATTTTGAAGGATAAAATTGCAGATATCGAAGTGAAACTAGCCAATGCGGACAACGAACGATTGACAGATCAGTCAATTCAGAAAACCTTGACATTGTCCCTACACCAGCAATTGTTGACAGCGAAAGATCTTCAGAGCGATAATGTGCTATTAAGAGCAGAGGTTGACTCTTTAATGAAGTCGAGAAATGAGCTCTCCGCTCGCAATAAAGAATTGGAGAAAGCCCTCTTACACCACCATGCTGAGACGAGGTCCAAGACAACAGTTCAGGAACGCGCAGCAACTACTCTAAATGCTGCAGTACAAGATCTCATAGTCGTTGAAATAGCTGCTGGAAATCCTGCATTTTCAAAGATACTTCCTTCCAGTGCCTCGGCAGTTCGCAATGGTGTGTCTGGGAATGGTAGGGGGACTGGGAATGGTAGGGGGACTGGGAAATATCACCCCACTGCGACGAATAGCAAGGGTACTCAAGGGGCTTCTTTCGATTCTCAGAAAGGAAAGGCAGATGCTACCTTGAGCAGCAGTGAGGAAGGTCTTTGCAGTGGTCTCGGCATTGTTTACGCTCCGCCTGAAGAGACCAAAGATCAATATGTCCGTTATTTTCAGGGATCGGCCCATAGCGAGGAGCAGAAGGCACGTTGGTTACATTGCTTTTTAGAATTCATTAACCAGGAGGATGATGCTAACATCAGGTTTGCGCTGCAGAAGGGGTTAGCAACGGTCAATAAAGTGCCCGCAATCGATGCTATTGCCATTCCTAAAAACGGAGCTGTCGTTGTGGAGGAACAGCCCGCTCTCGATTCTAATGCTGGCCTCAAGGCCGGCTTCACCTCTCCGCCCTGTCAAGACGCTCGGCTTAACTCCATGGCATCACTGATCCGACAAGAAAATTTTCTACATGCAGATCCGTTCTACACTAAAGAAGTCAGTCCCTCTGAAATAGAATTCCGACCTCATAGCGAAAACGCCTCCGAGTACCGTGCCGTACGAATTGCCAACCTCCCTGCCGACATCTCTCTCTACCCTCTTATGCGGAAAGTCCGTGGAGGTATGATTCACCGTATCTACCTGGCTGACACAACCGCGATCGACGGCTGTTTCACAGCAATGGTCGTCTTCTATGAGCATGAAGCAGCCGTAAATTACGAATCCTTTGTTAAAGGGCACCCCATCTCATTTCAAGGACAAACCGCGGTCGTCTCTCCAGTCACTACGCCTTCTCTCCCCATCAACCACGCCATGAACGAGTCAATCGAGAAGTACAGGCACACCCGCGTCCTCCGCATCGACAACTTCCCCGTCGACAATCCTACCATGGATCAAGTCCTCTTCCACTTTGACCTCCACTGGAGCGATCGCCTCCGCTTAATCGAATCCGTTATTACCGAGGGACCTTCCTCCGTTGAGATCACATTTGCTTCTATTGACCTCGCTTCTCGTACGTATTTCGCATATTGTTACCCCTATCCTCCTAATCGGAAGATCTTGACTGGAAGGTTCTTGCCGGATCCTTGTGCTGGCCCTCTCGAGCAGATCTTTCAGGTTCATACCCCGGAAACGGAATACGATAGTATTTGGGATGAGCGGCTTTATGCTACTGATGATGGAGAGGAAGACGATGCCGGGGAGGATGGCGAGTATGGGGAGGCGGAAGCCGTAGCGGAGAAGCTGTTGGAAAAGCTACCGGAGAAGCTCATTGACATTGACTAGGTTACTATCTGGAGGGGAGAGAAAAGTAGTAGGAGAAGGGGGGCAGTTCGGTCTTGAGGTGGTGGTGGGAAAAGGAACGACAAAGGTTGCATATTGCGGCATGAAAAATGAAGGCTGATTGGATGCTGGAGATTTTGAATCGGATTGAAACCATGTCTATCATTTTTTTTGTTCTACCCCACGTTATCTATTTTCATGATCAACGCAGTTTGTCGACCGATCTAATCCCTTGCGAACTTACACGCCCCTTCCCGAAAAGTTTCCCAGTTCAACATCTACCGTTTTCTTGGCCATATTGCGTTTTCCGCATGAAGAAATCTTTGAGATTTTAGGCAGAGATACGAAAAGTATCTCTGTGAGAATAAGTTTGACCGTGTCACTTGAAAGGAGATCTAAAAATTTCCCGGTTTAGCATCCTGGGGGGATTCCAAGCATCTCCTACTGAGGTCTCGGTGGCATTTTGATAAGGTTTTAGCAATGAGAACGCAGTTCCCCCGCTGTGATATGTAGAGTTTTAGAGATCGTGAAGCCCTCGGCTTCATAGACTCACATTTTCAAGAAAGACTCGCCATGACTACAAAGCACTTCCAAGGCTATAATGGCTTAATGCATTCTCTAACGTAATATGGTTGCAAAAACACTGCAATGACTGCAAACAAAATTCTTGCCAAATTTTTGACCTCATCTGTGAATATGATTGGTTTATACTGATGCCGTCCTATTTTCTGCTTACATAACCAAACCACTTCATCGTGTCACGACAACCGTCCGGAAAATGAGAAAGTGAGCAGCGAACGGACCTTCTCCTCAAATTTATTCCGCCTCCTCATCGGCCAAGCCTCTGAAGCAATAAACAAAGCCCCAGATACGACGCAACAATGCTTTGTCCGGCCTCAGCGCCGCTCCGAACTGCGGCTCTGAGCCTGCGTCTTCAACATTCACTTTTAAATCCCAGTTGTGCATACAGCTCGACCTCCACCGGCAAGGCCCAGGCAACAGGCATCATGTCCTGCAATAAGAGCAGATACTACTCCGATATCCACCAACACACCAGACAACTTCTTCGCCGGCCATCAACAAACGCAGCAGCATCAAAACACACAATCCTCTTCCCCACTACCTGCCGCAACGCATCAACCATAAGCTCCTCCCAGGCCCCATCCTCCTCCGCCTCCTCCACCATCAAATCCCCCGTCCCAGAAACCTCAACTTGGAACGAATTCCTCGCTCTCCGCCACCAACGCCGCCGCTACAACGTCATCGCCTCAATCACCACTTCATTATCCGCGACAATAGTCGGGATCTCGATCCTTTCCCAACAAGACATCGACGCCCTCTCCGCCCACCTCTACGGCCTTGACCCGTTTATGGTCCTCGGTCTCGCAACTCTCTCCTTCAGTTGCGCTGGTTGGCTGTGCGGTCCCGTTCTAGGCGGGTGGATCTTTGGTCTCGTGAAAGGGAGTGGAGTTAGAAGAGCGATGCGGATTAAGGAGAAGGAATTCTTTGCGCGGATAAAGAGGCATAGAGTCGATCCGAGCAGTCAGAGTTTCTCGAATCCGGTGCCAGATTATTACGGGGAGAAGATTGGATCGGTGGGGGATTATCGGCGGTGGTTGAGGGATCAGCGGGCTTTCGAGAGGAAGAGGGAGAAGTTTTTGTGAGAAAATTGTGATGGGGGTGAGGTAATGGAGGGTGTGGGAGGCATTCAATTTTTTTTTTTGCTGTTTTACGACAATTGTGAATTTGGAGGGAAGTCTGGGTTTCCTACGGGTTCATTCGTTTTCGTTTTCCTTATCGTTATTGCACTGCTGAAAGATTCGATCAAAAGGGTGTCACTACATCACATGCAAGTCCTCTCTCTTTTTGTCTCACATATATATCTCAGATCGGTCTGTCGTCTTCATCTATCTCCTTCGAGGAAGAGAAGCGAAACAGAGGAATACCCGTCTCTGCTCGGTATCATCTCAACTACTAAACAGGGAACCCGCCACTCTCTGTCTGTATGAAAAAAAGGAAAATTGACAGTCTATCTTATGTACCAAGCTGTGTCCTATGACGTGAGATTGCGTCCGCCGGTGTTCCCGCGGGAGAAAGAAAACACGAAGAAGAGCAGTAAGTGATATCAAGAAGAAATCTGACAAGGCATCCGGAGAGTGATCACACCAATACGCGCCCACACAAGAATACCGCCGCTGCCATCGAGGCCCCTCGGGGATTCGAAGGATCAATCGGTCTTTATGGCCGCCGCTTGAGAGGAAGGGAGGGTTTGGGTTTCACGGAGATACCCACCCCGTACGTGCGTACCCTGCCCACCACTCACCGAGGAAGAAGCCCCTGGAACGTTGAACCCCAATCCCTTGCCTAGCCTAGATGGAGAAACAGGCGTGTGCTTACACATCCCGGCTCGTGGGTCGCTTCGGCTGCGGAAAGAAGACCAGTGAGGGGTGTGTCCTATGAGCATGGCGTGGGCTGTATGCTGCATTTAACTTCAATTCTTGGGTGCTTTGGTGCGATGTGTAGTTTCTATGCCTTTGCAATCTTTTTACGAGGCTTTGGTGGCGGTGTTTAGGATGGTTTTCAGCGTGGATCTGAGGTCGTTGTCGCAGGTGTGTGGACGTCAAGGGTACTGAAGCGGAGGATGGGCTCAACGCGGACGTATTTTTTTGCAGTGTTTCTGGATTCGGAGGTCCCAGGCAGAGAAATGGGATGGAGCATGCGCCGGGGAGGTGACTAAGTGGGAAGATCGAGAGGGGAGATATCCTTTCGGGACGAAAAGAGTATGAAGTTCATGGGTATGGAGATGGGGCGGTCTTTTAAACATGCGAAGCTTGAAGGACAGGGAGAGGGGAGGAGAGGGAAACGGCCAAGACTCTAGAAAACGTTGAATCATAACTCTTTCCCCAAAGATTGATGACTCGGTGTTCTAGGGAAGCACATTAAGGAGTACAAATTGTCGCGAAGCCAATCCGGGAAAGTACGAAAGTGGTCGAGATGGGGGTTATTGATCGATTAACTCGTCGACCTGTCATGACCTGCCAGCCTTCATCTGGATATTACTCACCCTGTCCGCTTGCCCATCATAAAGTGCAAGGCGGTGGATGAGCACTGGAGCCGGGTGGCACGACTCGGGCAAAGTCCGCTCGTGGGGTGCCCTCCCTCTCTCGTTTTACCACAGGATAGTTGAGGTGCCTTTCGGGGTATTTATTTTATCCTTACTGTCGCTACGAGCGTTGTCCTGTGGTTACTTACGGCATGTTCAATCCTCACCACCTCGTGGTTCGAGATGGTTGTTCTTTCGGGATGGTACCTCACTGCACCATACTGTCGTGTCCCCCCACCTGCGCGATGACATTGGCGATTCCTTGGCAGGGGCAAGCCCACGCCAACCAACGCACGCGCTTTTGCCAGCTAGGCCACGCCAACTCCGCATTCCCTCGTCCCGCCTAACCAAGCTTTTCCTCACCATCCGCTTCCCCATCCTCAACACCATCGCGACAAAAATCCTGCTCAATTGCGACCGGTGACTCATCGGTCGATTGGACCATCCACCAACTTTCAACCGCACGATGCGCATTCAATAACCACCTCCCCTTCTCACGTACCACGAATAAAAAGAACATGACAACAATGGCAATGACAGACGCGGCCACGCAAACCGCTGATCCGCCAGCCTACCAATCCCCCGACTGGGAAGGCGGGAACGGAAACTGGAACCCACCACACCACCACCACCATCTCACGGTATTCAAAACCTTCCGCGAAACCCTCAACCACAAACCCAACAGCGTAAACAGCGCCGACGACCCAACCAACCACCCCAAACCCAGCGTAGTCGCGACAAGGACACCAGCCGGCCTCCACCTCCGCCAACGCTTCGACCGCCTCATCCCCCCGAACGAGACCTTCTTCGGCCGCACCCGACGATTCTGCTTAATCGCATCCACGATCCTCTTCCTCTGCCTCCTCGCCCTCATCATCGGCCTCGCAGCCGGTCTATCATCCCACCATCACGCAAACCGCTACCTCCCACTCCCCGGCACCACCACCCCCATCACAGGCGACCTGACATACTACGCCCCCGGCCTCGGTTCCTGCGGCTGGACGTCCACCGAGACGGACATGATCTGCGCCGTCTCGCACACGCTGTACGACGCCGTGCAGGTCGGGTCGGACCCGAACACGAACCCGCTCTGCGGGCGGACGATCCGCGTGACGAGGAATGGGAAGAGTGTGGATGTCAAGGTTGTCGATCGGTGTACGGGGTGTAAACCTAATGATGTGGATTTGAGCCCAGGCGCGTTTGAGCGGGTGGCGCTGATTCCGGAGGGGAGGGTTACGGGGGTTTGGGGGTGGTTGTAGGGGGTCTGCTGCGGAATCTATGCTACGGATTGTGGGTGGGAGGGAGGTTGGAGGTGCTGTGAGGATTTGGGGGTTGTATATATGTACTTCACTTCTTCTGGGACCGTGTCCCCCTTTTTTTCCCCCTTTAACGTCTTCAAGCACTTCTGATCCGATGAAGACTGGAGGACTGTAATTCTCACAGGTGCGCCTTGCGTGCGGTGTACTTACGTAGCTATCCTTTTTTTTTTTTTTCCCGGTATAGTTGGCTTTTCTTGGGTAATTGGCCTGGGAATCAATCAATCAATCAATCAATTCGTATGTGATTTCCTGGAGAAGTGGGTGTAGAGCTGTGGTAACCCAACGAGATGAGCCAATCGAATCCCACCCCTCACGTCGAAATTCTGGCAAGAATTTCGTGTGCGATCACTGCAGTGCGCTGTGACCGTATCATCCTATAGAGTTTGCACGAGAGTATAGAGACGTAGTGGCCCTGAAAGAACTTTGTGGCTCTACCACGCCAACGTAAGTTTCTCACGTCCTTGTTACATGATCTAATTCCCACGAGTCCACTCGTCTTCTTCAAAACAAGGCGGCGGAGAGGGTAGATGCCAAAACTTAGGCATTAGATGCCTATGTGGTATTCTCTATCTGAATGTCGTGCGTACGCAGATACATGTCTTTCCCAAAAGCAATCCCGTCCATCCCTCCCACCACCCACCCCCAACTCCATACATACGTCTAGCGCTGATACCACGTCTCCGTCACGTAATCCTTCTTCGGCCCTCTAACTTTATACGCAACCGTCCACTTCCTCGCCCCAACCCCCTGAAACAAAAACCGGTAACTACTCTCATACTCATCCTCCACGCAAAGGTGATAACTCCCCTTCGCTTTCCATCCCCCGCCATCCTCCCCGCCACCGGCAGCCTCAAGTGGCAAGAACTCCAACTCGTGGAAAAAATAATCCACACTCTTCCCATCCTCGGCCTTGACGAACCACACACTGATCTTGTCGGTGGCTTCACGGTAGCGGTATACGTACCGCCTGCTGGCTTTTAATCGGAGACCTTCTCGGGTGAGGAGCTCGCCGTCTTCGATGTAGAGGTACTCTGCTTCGTATAGTTCACCGTTACCGTTCTCTTCCGTTGGGGTGCGTGGGTGGAAGGACGCTGTGCCTGTGAATGTTCCTGAGGGGAAGGCGGGGAGCGCGGACGTGAGCTGTCGGTGGACGGACCAGGTTCCTTGGAGGGCGCGGAAGGTTGCGCGTGCGAGGAAGCGGGGCGGGGAGGTGGGTGTTACGGTCGCAGCGAGGGCAGAGAGGGTAGTTTCGACGTCGGGGTCTTTGATTGGGATTGGCGAATATCGGGAGGGAACTACGAGACCTTGCCCCCTGGAGGTGTTAGGGAGAGGTTGCCAGGGCGTGTGGATGGTTTCGCGGAAGGATAGCATGACACCGACGTAGTCGCTCATTGGGAATTGGCCTTTTTGCGTTGGTGAGGCGCGGAGGGTGCGCATTAGGCTGATGTCTGGGCTGTCGTCTGGAGAGGGGGAGAGGGTGAGGTTGCCTTCGTCGGCCCAAAATTGGGCAAGGAAGCGGGATTGCATCTCCATGGCGCCCCAGTAGGGGCCACGGTAGAAACCGACGAAGCCGAGGTCGGGGAGGGAGGGGTGGATTGTGCTGTTTCGCTCGAGGAGGATGGGTACGAAATTGCTGTTGGGCTGGTACTCCAGAGTTTCTAATATGTCTGATGGTAGGAAGTTGAGGGAATGCCGAGCTTCGTAACCCGTAGCCAGTACCAAGGCAGTCACGTTCTCAAGTGTAACTTCACCCTCGCCAGATACTGTCACTGAACCGCTACCATCTGATGCCTTGTTCACCTTTTTAACTCTTCCGGGCCTTGCCCGTATTAAGCCATCGCGTACAAACTCGGAGTACCCCTCACTGATACCTATCCAGGGCGGCTTCTCAGCTGCCTCCCCTTCAATAGTTAGTGCATCTGATCCGAGGTCACTCTGGTTACTACCAATCAAAGTCTTAAAGTAGTCGTTCGTCTTTCTAGCTCTCTCGGCAGATATCAAGACCGTTGGCCCGGCAAGCTCGCTCGGATGTCGCCGAGCGATATCAAACATGACCAAGTCCAGGGGTAGGAACGATGGCGTCGAATTAAACTCATTGGTCTCTTTCACGGTAGGATCTGAGGGAATGAACGGCGGCAGGGCCCAAAAAGGACGTGTCGTAATGTGGAATATCGTATGGTCTGATATCTCTTTTGGCGGGTGGGGTGAGTGTTTCGCGGAGGATAGCTGGAGAGCCAATGACCCTGCCGCTTCGGCTCCTGACATGCTGCCGCCAATGACCACGATCTTCTTGGGGATCTCTCCCGCATTATTCGTGGAGAAGCGGGGAATCTGCTGCATGGGTGATCCATGGCCCGTTGAGGCTTCCTTAGGGTACAACAGATCTTCGATCGTTCCTAGGTTAGCGCTGTGCATCACAATTCCGGGGAAATCTTTCAAGCCCGGTATGTCTGGTATCAGGGGCCTGGAAAAGAACCCTGACGCGACAATAAGAAAATCAAAGTCTGCAGAATTGGACTTCAGTTCATCTTCGTGAGGTGACGGTTCACCATTCAGATTTTCCGCCGAGGCGTTCTTGGATGCCGAATTCACCCATTGCAGCCTCCACCGCAACCCATCCTGAGACTTGCCTCGGACTACACTGGTTACCTTGCAGTTGAGCTTGATGGAATTCTCTGGGATATACTTCTCGGCGTAAGCGGTCAGATACCTCCCGACATGCCACGCCTTGGGGAACATCGGCATATCGCGACCTCCGTCTCGGCCTAGAGTGCCCTCGGGCTTGACCGATTCCCATGCGAGGTCGGAGAAGCAGACAGTGAATCTGCTCAGATTTGTCCTCATCTCGGGATTAACCGAGTGGGGCCGAACATCGTCCCTGTGCAGCGGCCATAGACCTCCGATACAGGACCTGCCTTCGAAGACGGTGGCTTCAAACGTGCCGGCGGGATGGTCCCGAAGCAAGGTCTTGGCCGCCACGAGACCCGCAGGTCCGGCTCCTACGATTGTTCACATTGTGCCTTAAGCCGAGCTCTTGCAGGATCTAGTCAAAAGCGGAGATGATTAATCCACTGGAGTGTGGGGGATTATACCTACGATAGCTACTCTCCTAGGGCGATTCATGGAAGTGGCGCGTCTCTCGGAGTCTGACCGGGGTGTCCCGAGGCTTTCGCTTTTGCTGAGGCTCCTTGGGCTGCCTCGACGAAAAGGGTACGGACAGTGGATCGTAGGTGGCTTGTATAACGTACGCAATTCACCTCATTGGTTGGATGCGAAACAAAGGCATGAGATTCGCCGTTGTCCGAAGCCGTGTTTCTATTCCACGTGTTGGGGTGTACGAGGTACAATACTGCGGCACTGCGCAGAGATGCTAGCTGATCCTTCCAGTGTATCGTACGGAGTATGCGGGGTTAACTAACTAAGACTGGGTTGGGTGGCTTCGCGGGCTTGCTGGGGTTCGCCGGAGAAGAGGACAGGGCTAGCCGTGCTTACCTGCATGATGGGCGCCAAGTGTCGCCCCATCCTTCCGTCGAATCTGACCGAGAACTGGCCTACCTGGATGTGGATATTGATCTCCAGACCTCACCATTCGTGGTCATCCATGTCCAACATAACGATCCCTCAATGTAACGCTAAAAGGGTTGTGTCCTGGGCGTGGGTGTCGCAGGGGCATGATGTCCGTGGACGGACTCCGCGAGAGGCATGTTTTCGCGCGCAGGGAGGGATCAATTGATCGGCGGGAAAGAACATAAGTACTGGGGCTCTCGGCATCAAGTAGAAGAAACTCGTCTCCCCAGCTTGCTCTGTGCAACTCAACCTCCACAGGCTTCACTTACGCTCCGGCCCGTTGCAACCTTATCATTCTCCGCAGACATGACCGCCGAGACCCCTAGTGGCGACAAAACTCCGGAGAGAGATGCCGAGAAGGAGCACGTTGACGACCTACGCCGTCGATCGTCTGCCATCCACGATCCAGACGCAGGTCTCAGTCCCGAGGAGAGAGCTGCAGCAGTACGTTCACAAAATCCTATACACTCTTACCCCGTGCATATCTTTGCCCCGAGCTTATCCCCGGAGTTTTGCCGCAACCCCGCATTTCAGCTCGGTTGTGGATGTTTCCTCACAAAGATCGCGTGGCTGACAAATCGGTGTGGCCTTTAGGATCGGAGATTATTGTGGAAGTTGGACCTGAAGCTCATTCCCTGGGTAAGTTCGTCATTTATTGAGGTTTCTCGGCAAATCGCAACTGCCGAGCCTTTCCCAATACCTCAACACGCTCCGAAACTCTTGCCGTTGGCGAAAGCTTCGGGGAGCCTCAGAGAGCCTCAGAAAATTCTTAATTCGGCAGATCGTTTTATTCTTATGGCTACAATAAATTAACAGGACCTTGTCAATTACAGCTGTGTCTTCTCTATCTGGCCTCGTTCCTCGACAGAACGAATATTGTAAGTCTTCCCCACAAAACATTCCTCTCTTGGTCGACGGCTTGGGCTAACTCAATCGCAGGGAAATGCCAAAATCGATGGTCTTCAGACAGATCTCCACATCACCGGCGGCCAATATAATGCCTGCCTTTCCATCTTCTTCATCTCCTATGCTGGCTTCGAGCCTCTCACCAATATCCTTCTCAAGCGAATGAGACCAAGCGTTTTCCTCCCGATTATCATGATCATGTGGGGGATTGTCATGACTTTTATGGGTTTCGTCAAGAATTTCTCCGGCTTAATGGCTGCGCGATGGTTCCTCGGCATGGCAGAAGCTGGGTTGTTCCCAGGTATTAATTACTACCTCTCGTGTTGGTATAAGCGCGACGAGTTTGGTATTCGCGCCGCCATTTTCTTCTCTGCCGCGGCTGTGTCGGGGTCTTTCGGTGGACTTCTCGCCGCTGCGATTGCCAAAATGAAAGGAATTGGTGGAAGACCTGGCTGGGCCTGGATTTTTGTATGTCCTTATTTTTCTTCGTCCCACGCTTCGTGTTTCGTCTTACTAACGTCCCCTTCAAACGATAGATTCTCGAAGGTCTGGCAACCGTCATTATTGGCGTCGCCTCCTTCTGGCTGGTTCATGACTTCCCTGACGAGGCGACTTTCCTCTCTAATATCGACCGTGCGCGCGTCGTCTACCGCCTGAAGATGGACAAGCAATCCAGCGCCGAGCATGAGGAATTCAAGATGAGCTACTTCTGGGCTTCTGTTAGAGACTGGAAGACCTGGACCGGCGCGCTCATTTATATGGGTGCGGATGGTTCCCTCTACGCCTTCTCCCTCTTTCTCCCATCGATCATCAAGGAGCTCGGTTTCAGCTCCACCCGCGCCCAGCTCCTCACTGTGCCTCCCTACGCTGTCGCCTGTTTCTTCACCATTGTTGTCGGCTGGCTCGCCGATCGCACGCGCCAGCGCGGGTTGTGTAACATATTCACATCCGTCGTGGGCATAGTCGGCTTCGCCTTGCTCCTAGGCGCCAACAGCGCCGGTGCCCGGTACACCGGCACATTTCTCGGCGCAATCGGCATCTACCCTTGCATCGCCAACACCATTTCTTGGACCAGCAACAACGTTGAGGGTGTTTACAAACGTGGTGTCACCCTTGGTTTCGTCATCGGTTGGGGCAATCTCAACGGTATCGTCAGCAGCAATATCTACCGCAACAAGGATGCGCCGAAATATAGACTGGGTCACGGTGTTGTTTTGGCTTATCTTACGCTCTTCCTCTTTGGGGGGAGTATATTGCAGCATGTTCTACTCCGAAGGGAGAATGCCAAGAGGTTGGCTGGGAAGAGAGACTACTGGGCCGATGGGAAGACGCATCATGAAATTGAATTGCTTGGTGATACGAGGTATGTCCTAGAAGCCTCGTTCCACGTCCAGTACTTGCAAATTCACTAACGCGTTACTTCTACGCTAGACCTGATTTCATTTACACCACTTAAAAGCCATGCCAATCACCGAAGGAAAAGGCATGGGCTATCGGCTTCTTTCACTTCTCTTAATATCTATTTACCACCGACTTTTGTGTTGGTCGTTTCCTTCGGTCCGACTGCATCTGATACGGTCTGAATAGGGCGTTGAGGCTGATCTTATTCG